>CAUYSK010109237.1:0-74775 GCA_963575035.1 Avahi laniger | reverse complement strand
TTAAGAAAGGTTTGGTGGCATATAAAAAAATGCTCAACATCTCTAATCATTAGAGAAATGCCAATCAAAACCACAATGAGATATCACCTAACCCCAGTGAGATTGGCCTCTATCAAAAAATCCCAAAACAACAAATGCTGGCGAGGATGTGGAGAGACAGGAACACTCTTACACTGCTGGTGGGACTGCAAATTAGTGCAACCTCTATGGAAAAGAATTTGGAGATACCTCAAAGATCTAAAAATAGAAATACCATTCAATCCAGCAATAGCACTATTAGGCATCTACACAAAAGAGCAAAAGATATGCTATAATAGAGACATCTGCACCCAAATATTTATGGCAGCACAATTCACTATTTTGAAGATATGGAAACAACCCAAGTGCCCATCAATTCATGAGTGGATTATTAAAATTTGGTATATGTATACAATGGAATATTAATCATAAGAAACAACAGTGATCTAGCAGCTCTTACATTTTCCTGGATTAAACTTAAGCCCACTATCCAAAGTGAGGTATCACAAGATTGGAAGAACGGGCTCCACTTGTACTCGTCATCAAATCGGCACTAACTGATAAACACTAGGGTGCTCACATGGCAGTAATACTCTCCAGGGATTAGGGGATGGGAGTGGTAAACCCACAACTAAAGATCACAGGGAGCATTGTAGAGGGGAAGGACATGCCTCTAACCCTCACTTGGGTGAGGCAAAGACATAATATGTAACCATAATGTTTGTACCCTCATAATACCCAAAAATAAAAAGAAAAGCACAGTTCTTGAAATTGCATGTTTATGCCAGGTAAAACCAGGGTGAATTGTACAATACAGATAGTTCCTACAGGATATACAACTAAAAACAAAGATGTATAATCTGGAAATCTCATGGAAAATCATTCTCATGAGATTGAGCTATTAAACTCATGTTATCAAACCTAAGTGGTCTAGATAAGTATACTGTATTTCAGCTAAATCCAAGTATATGCAGATTTTTTCATCACAAATTTAAATAGCACACAAATGTGACTGGTGATATAAAATGTGTTGTAACAACATACTCGTTGAAATTACCATTCAAATCCTTTTAAGACCAAGTTAAAGAAAGAGGAAAATCCATACATCCTTTTACTGTGGAACACATGCTATTACCAAATGTGGGTGGTCTTTCAGAGAGAATGGCAGCAGTGATTATAAGACTATAGAATTTCTGCTGCAGTGTAAGAGCTTAAAGGTACATTTAATTTAATGGTATTCAAGTCAAGTCAAGACAACTGTCCCAATACTTTGCATTTACAAACAATTAAGTCAGATCTATTTTCAGCCAATTTAATGATTTTTATTTGAAATAATTTCTGGAGTACCATAAAAATAAAAAGTGTTACATGTTGTTTTACCTTTCACTCTACATTAAGAAAAAAACTGTTTCGTGTCTCCTAGAATATTTAATTTCATTGCTTTTTCACTCACTAGAACCAGAACTTCACAATTACAATCACGGCAATAGTGAACAATTGCAGGCAATTTAGATAAAACATACTCTATTTCTACTTTGAGTTAGAGTTTATTTGCTGCATTGCTTAGAGTACGGTATTAAGAAGATACACATCATAGGGCAAATTCCCATATGGGCCAGTCAGTTTCATTTCATGTCCTAATAATATAAGGTACCCCAAATTAGTTGGCTAGCTTGCAACTGTGTGCCACAGGTCATAAGACACAAGTAATGGAAATGATTTTGCACACAACCTCATCCTGTTTCTGACTGAAGAACTCAAAGCTGAGTACCTGCAGATTGTAGATCACTATTATCTCTCAAAATTAAGGACATCACATTTCTTATTAAAGCACTTGATCTCCATAATATACAGGCTTACCTCATTTTATTGTGCTTCACTTTATTGCACTTCACAGATTTTGCTTTTTTTTTTTTTTTTAACAAATTGAAGATTTGTGGCAACTCTGCATCAAGCAAGTCTATTGGTGCCAATTTTCCAACAGCATATCCTCACTTCATGTCTCTGAATCACGTTTTGATAACTCACTCAATATTTCAAGCTTTTGCATTATTATTATATCTGTGATCAGTGATTTTTGATGTTACAATCACAATTGTTTTGGGGTGCCAGAAACCAGACCCATATAAGATGCTGAACTTAGTAAATAAATGGGTGTTCTGACTGCTCCACCAATTGGTTCTAACCCCATATCTCTCCCTCTCCTCAGGTCACTCTATTCCCTGAGACAATATTGAAATTAGGCCAATTAATAACCCTACAATGGCCTCTAAGTGTTCAAGTGAAAAGAAAAGTTGCACATCTCTCACTTTAAACCAGAAGCTAGAAATGATTAAGCTTAGTGAGGAAGACATGTCAAACCCAAAATAGGCCATAAGCTAGGCTTCTTGTGCCAGTTAGCCAAGTCGTGAATGCAAAGGAAAAGTTCTTGAAGGAAATTAAAAGTGCTATTTCAGTGAACACATGAATAAGAAGGTGAAATAGCCTTATTGTTGATATGGAGAAAGTTTTAGTGGTCTGGGTAGAAGATCAAACCACCTACAACATTCCTTTAATCCAAAGCTTAATCTAGAGCAAGGAGCTAATTCTCTTTAATTCTTTGAAGGCTAAAAGGTGAGGAAATTGCAAAAGAAAAGTTGAAAGCTAGCAGAGGTTGTTGGTTCATGAGAATTAAGGAAAGAAGTCATTTCCATAGCATAAAAGTGCAAGGTAAAGCAGCAAGTGCTAATGGAGAAGCTGCAACAAGTTACCCAAAAGATCCAGCTAAGATCACTGATGAAAGTGGCTACACTAAACAACAGATTTTCAATGTAGATGAAGCAGCCTTCTATTGGAAGAAGATGCCATCTTGCCTGGTTTCGAAGCTTCAAAGGACAGGCTGACTTTCCTGTTAGGGGCTAAATTGAAGCCAATGTTCATTTGGCATTCCGAAAATCCTAGGGCCCTTAAGAGTTATGCCAAATCTACTCTGCCTGTGCTCTATAAAAGGAACAACAAAGCCTGGATAATAGCACATCTGTTTATAGCATAGTTTACTGAATATTTTAAGCTCACTGTTGAGAACTACTGCTCAGAAAAAAAAAGATTCCTTTGAAAATATTCCTGCTCATTAACAATGCACCTAGTCACCCAAGAGCTCTGATGGAGATGTACAAGGACATTAATGTTGTTTTCATGCCTACTAACACAACATCCATTCTGCTGCCCATGAATCAAAGAGTAATTTCTTCTTTCAAGTCTTATTATTTAAGAAATACATTTCATAAGGCTATACCTACCATAGATAATGATTCTTCTAATGAATCTTGGTAAAGTTAATTGGAAATCTTCTAAAAAGGATCTTCCATTTTAAATGCTATTAAGAACATTTGTGATCTATGAGAGGAGGTAAAAATATGAACAGCAACAGGAGTTTGAACAAAGTTGATTCCAATCTTCATGGATGAATTTTAGGGGTTCAAGACCAGTGGAGGAAGTAACTGAAGATGTCATAGGAATAGGAAGAAAACTGGATTTAAAAATGGAACCTTAAGATTTGACTGAATTCCTACAATCTCATGACAAAATTTGAATGGATGAAGAGCTGCTTTTTATGGATGAGCAAAGAAAGTAGTTTTCTGAGATGGAATCTACTCCTGGTGAAAATGCTGTGATCATTGTTAAAATGACAACAAAGGATTTAGAATATTACATAAAATTAATTGACAAAGCAGCAGCTAGGTTTGAGAGGACTGACTCCAATTTTGTAAAAAATTCTACTGTGAGTAAAATGCTGTTGAGCAGCATTGCATGCTATGGAGAAATCTTTTGTGAAAGGAAGAGTCAATCTACGTGGCAAATTTCACTGTCATCTTATTTTAAGAAATTGCCACAGCCACTCTAACCTTCAGCAACTACCGTCCTGATCAGTCAGCAGCTATCAATATTGAGGCAAGGCCCTCCACCAGCGAAAAGATTATGACTTGCTAAAGGCTCAGATGATTGTCAGCATTTTTCAGCAATAAAGAATTTTTAAAATTAAGTTATGTACATTGCTTTCTAGAATAATGCCATTGTATACTTAATAGACTATGGTATGGTGTAAATATAACTTTATATGCACTGAGAAACAAAAATATTTATGTGACTCACTTCATTGTGGTAGTCTGGAACTGAACCTGCAATATCTCTGAGGTATGCCTGTATACATTTTTAACCATGCACAAAGCAACTATTGCTCTGATATTTCCTTTGTCTATGCTAACTTTTCTTATAGACTTCCATTACGATGATGTGCACTTATTTACTGAATTAGAAAGGATATTTTTAAAAGCAAAATGTTATGACAAGTAGAGTTTCCAGGGTAAATCTCTGAATTGTTGACACTAGCAACATACAAGTACAATATCAAAAGGAAACAAACGTGAAAACATAAATCTATTGTAGTAGAAAAACACATATACTCTGAGTCCTGAAATTTTTGAGAAACAACTGTAGGAAGTTTGACTATGCACCTAAGTTGGTTTCTTTGGCTCAGGAAAAGAAAAGGAGGTGTACTACTCAGTCCCTACCTTGATGGATGAGGATATATCTCAGTGCTAGAGAACATAACATAATATATCTCTGATATACTAAGTGCAATAATATACATATCTGACTCTGAGATATGCATAGACAGAAGATGAGTTGGGTGATAGATTTTATCAACCTCCATACAATCTGCATAATTAACAGATTTTGTTGAGGTTGTTCTGCACCTCTGAAATCCTTTTACTACCCTGTCCTCATGCTGGAAGAAAATTATGGACAATTTGTTTCCATGAAGACCCTGACCATATGGCTCATGGCTGTGCATCAGAAAACAATAAACAAATTGCAACCCCTCAGCCCACAGTTCTTGCCTGCAATATCAACTGACTGCCTTTCAGCAGAGCTTGTTGTTAAAAAGCATGAGTTAGCAGATGCAGAGGCGCATTTTGATATTTATAGCTATGAAAGCATTAATTCCATTATAAATTTGGAAATTTCACTTTACAGATGTTGATGGTCTGCATATCTTTGTTTGTTTCTCTATTCTGTATGATGATCAAGTGAAGAGTGGGGAGATAGCTCCTCTCTTCAAGTGACTGTGTTGTGAGCTCATTCTCATTAACAATGCCACTGATTTTGATGACATGCATTATATACATATAATTTTAAAAATGTTTCCCCAGTTTTTAGTACTGTAAAAAGCTTGATTAGGCAATTCTCTCTTTTCATTATGTCAACTAATAAGACATCAGTTGAAAGAACAGGGGAAACCGGTAGAAGACATGAATATTCATATGGAAAAGCCTCTCTGAATGGGAGATGCCTACAAGGACCAAAAATGAATAGGAAATATGCCAAAATGTTTTAACTGCTGAGGGCAGTAGCAAAAGCTTTACCAAATGCAGTTCAAGCTACCCTGGCTCTGATTAACTGTGAAAGATTGCATACAACAAAGTTTTCCTATGGCTTCAAGAAATGGAGTCATTGCCGCATAGATGCCTGTGTTACTTGTCCTACAGTAGGGATTTTTAAAGACTCACTCTGATTTTTAAGTTTGGAATCATCTTGTGACTCATATTGCAATTCTTCAAGTCTATATAAGCTTTATTTCTAATGGTAACTAATGAGGGTCATTGCTTAACCACAGAGAGCTTTGTGGATTTGGAGTGCACATAATTAACCAATGATCTTATCTGTGTGCTTAACGCACTCACACTAATAACATAATGAGTGTGTCTCTTTGAGTGGTTTTTGTCTAATGTACTTTTATATGCTAAAAAGAAGTGTGAATTCTATATTTTGTAAATTATCCAGTCTGTTAGAGTGACTTATACAAATAATAATAACGTACATTACTTCAAACTGAAACTACCTGTAATGATTTTTCTCAGGGAATTTTCACTCCAGAAGCAGTGAGCTTTTCTCAGTGAAGTAAGAAGTGGCACATGGCAGTCTCTGAAGCCCAGAAATATCTCCTCCACCATTAGATATACTGTCCTTTGAGTCTTAGAATGCTACGAGAAAAGGAGAAAGGGTTCTGAACGAGGAGATGGCAGGCAACTGAAGATTAACCTCACGACTTTATAATTTTGCAGTATTCCAATACTGCTACACATAGCGCAGATATCAGAATGATGTCATTTCAGTTTATAAAATCTGAGTAAATTTAAATTTAGTGACCTTGAAAGTCGAATTGCTCTCCCAGGTAACATCAAACAGTAAGCAATGCCTCCTTTGCAGGAGCAGTCAAGAAAAGCCCAGTTCATTGGGTAGTGGAGTAGACCATTTAGTAGTACAAGAATTTCATGAATTGCTGCTGTTCTATGAATCAATTCAGAACATTTTTATTATTTACTGCATAAAATATATTTTTATACCACAAAGACCAAAAATGCAATTGGCACAACAGTCAACATAATCTATATCACAGAATGAGGCAAACTCATTTGAATTCTTCCCAATGCCAAGAATAGCATACCTGAAAATGAACAAACCCACCTTCCTATCTCCTTGAAAATCTCTGGAGCATTTATGAGATTTGGAGTTATTTTATTTTGTCTCCATTTATATTAAATATAGAAGCTAGTTTATCAGAATGTTTATCATAACATAGAAAAACACATTGTATCCTAGCTTTGTGATCATGAATGTATTTCTAGTTTAAGCAATAACTTAATTTAGCTTGTTTCTAATTATAGCACATCAGGTCAATAACTTGGTAATAATATGTTTTCCATTATTATGTATACACAGGCTTTGTAAATGAATTGAAAATTACTTTTCCTTTTGTTTTTCAGAATATTGTGCATGCAAATATGTACTAAAAGCCTGAGCAAATTTCTCTTGCTGTCTTAAATCACAAGGATATATTTGATGCATTAATCTTCTAGATAGCATAGGGCAAGTTTCTACAGAAGTACACTAATCAAACATAGCATCTTTGTGAATACTTGTGTTGATGATTTTATTTTTCTTTTGCTGACCACAGTTGCACAATTTTCTAAAAGCAGTTTAATTTTTCTACTGCCACTTCTCGATCTGTATTTATCACAGCCATTAATACTCTGGATTCTGGCCGGGCACTGTGACTCACACCTATAATCCTAGCACTCTGGGAGGCTCAGGTGGGTGGATCATTTGAGGTCAGAAGTTCGAGACCAGCCTGAGCAAGAGTGAGACCCCATCTCCACTAAAAAAAAAATAGAAAGAAATTAGCTGGACAACTAAAAATATATAGAAAAATTAGCCGGGCATGGTGGCGCATGCCTGTAGTCCCAGCTACTTGGGAGGCTGAGGCAGGAGGATTTCTTGAACCCAGGAATTTGAGGTTGCTGTGAGCTAGGCTGATGCCACGGCACTGTAGCCCAGGCAACAGAGTGAGACTTTGTCTCAAAAAAAAAAAATACTCTAGATTCTGAATCCTCATTATAGCCTTGTTTTTATGAGTGGCATGCATGAAATCAAACTACATGTGAAGTGAGATGTTAAAAAAGAAACTGTAACTTCTGTTAACTAACTTTTTTTAAATCAGGACCTAGGTTGAAATCATATTGCGCAAAATTTTACTCTATCATGTATCACACTATAAAGGTATCTGTGTTATGTCTGTGTCGCTAAAGTACATCAATATAACCAAGCACTTTCTTTCCAACCACTTTGTCAGGTAAAAGTTGTTTCCTTACTTAGATTGTATGAAATTATACTAAAGGTCACTATTGATTTGGGATGTCCTATAGAGTCAGTCTAACAATCATGACATTAGATTTGCATTCTCAGAATGTCTGTAGCATAATCTTCTGAAATACTAACTCTAAAAATGGGGCATGGCTTAACAACTTCAAAGAAAAGTGTTTCTGGATTTGTTGATTATTCATGGAAACATGCACTTTCTGGTAAAATACCATCAGAGCTAATTGGTCACAACAGGTATCTACAGTATACCTGCATTTTTAGAACTTTTAAACATTAAAATGGATTAGCAAAGGTGATTTTTTTTTCCCTAAAGGTCTTAAAATTTAAAGCTTGTACATGTTTGGAACAATTTTGTACCATCCTTCCTGAAGGCAATTGCATACACTCAATAACCTTTAATATTATTGTTGAATTTTTTTTCTTCAAATTTCTTTTATTAGCCTTATGAGAAAGCATTCCTGACACATTTTAGAGGCTAGTACCTTTTGGTTAAGGAGAAGCAAAGGGAAAGATATTTTGGAATATCATCTATATCTTTTAATTATTTGAATTTTTAATTACTTAAAATGTACTCAGAGAGCAAAAAATTCATTATTTCCACATCTAACTACAAACTATAAACAGTCTGAGATTGTGCAAATCTCTTGGATGTTAATTAATTTTGTCTTTGGTCATATTAAGTGGCATGATCTATTGGACAACCTACAATCCAAAACGAGATGATCCTCAAAAGAATGACTTTTAAATATCAAAAGTTTTGGTAGGATATCAGATTTAGGAGCGAGGAGAAGAGTCGCAGCTCAGGTGTGTATCACAGAGAGAGACAACAGAGATGGCTGGGGACCCCACAGAGATAAACTGTGAAGCTGAGAAGGAAGAAGATAAAGAGAAGATATTAGCAAGGATCAAACCCAGAGAGGATTGGAGCCCAGTGAAAGGCTAAGGGGGGATTCCCCTCTCTATCCTACATGCCTTTGGTGAATAGCGGGCCATTAAGTTTGTGGAAGGATTTTCCACCCTCCACGGGCACAAGTGCGGTGGAAAGTGAGGAGTAGTGGGGTGAACCAGCGAGCCCCAGGAGTTTGGGCAGTCCATGTGGGTCTCCCCGCGGGAGGGTGCCACAAGAGGCCAGAGTGCCGGCTCTCTTCCATCCAGACACTTCCTCCCCTGCACCTCCTCTAAGTATTGCAACCAAGAAAGCAGTTTGAGCTGGGCTGACCAGGAGCTGAGACCAGAAGTTCACGAATGGCAGCTTATTTCCTGCGGGTGTGCACTGCAGGCTGAGGTCTCCACAGAGAGTGAGGCCCACTCCTCTTTCCTTGAGAACGTACGGTGTAACAGAGGTGCACAATTTGGAAACTGCCTGCTTGCCAGTGTTTCGCCCGGTTGCAGGCTGTTTGCTCAGAGAAGCAAGCCAGTCCTGGTGTCCCATGGACATAAAAGGGGTTCAGGAGCATGTAGGGGAGAAGTCTAGGAACTGGACTTCGGTGACAAGAAAGCCCACACAGTCATATCCAATGACAGAGTTTGGTGGCATGCTGAGGAACAGGATCTGGGAGCGTGCCCAATCCCCAGCTGGAGAACTGTCATATTGGATAAGGGTGTGGCATTTGGAGAGGAATAGCCTAGCCCCTGGCTCCATGGCAACAAAATGCCTCACACTCAGGCGCCCAAGCTGACCAGGTGCTGTGGTCCCTCCCTGCACTCATTACAACAGGAATAGCAGTTAGCACTGAGAAGTTCATGAGCAGTTGCTTCCCTCTCTGGTGGGCGCATGCTCCTGGCTGACATCTCCACAGAGAGAGGGGCTCATACCTCTTCCTGTGAGGACTTGTAGTGGAACAGGGATGCACAATTTGGCAAATCCCTGCCCACCAGCATTTCAGAGAGGCATGCTAGTGGGTCAGACACACAAACCGGGTGGAGGTTTGAGATCTGGACTCAGGTGGTAAGGGAGCACATGTGGAATGAACTGATGGGAGGGTGCTGTGGAGGTCCAAGGAGCAGCAATATGGGAGAGCGCCCACCCATTCCTGGAGAAAAACTGTGCTACTGAATAAAGGTGGAAATATTCCAGCTCCAGGCCTTAGGACTCAAGTGTTTAGGCCCCTCCCCCAAGAATAGACTTCCCAGTTTAGAGAGTTTGTCCTGACCCTCTTACCAGCAGCTCCTCCTAGTGGCCAGAAAAGCGACTTCTGAGCCACACCAAGGCTTTGAAAAGCCTTTCAGGCTCCTGCAACCTAGCCACAAATCGCCTTGTTCCTCCCTCAACCTCAGTAATGGCAGAGATCAAGCAACACCTCTGAGAGTGAAAGGGTCCCTCCTAAGTACTCAAGTACTCCACATGAGGAACCAGAGGCCACCATGGGCACAAAAGAACATATCGGCAGCAGGCTCTTTCACATAAACATCAATCAATGACAGGAAGAACAATTCTATAGCTGATGATAGCATCTTCCTACTCAAGCAAACAGGGCATGGCTGATTCATACTCACAAGTATCACCAACCATCTGAAAGATTAAACTGGGGGACCTAACACAATTCACATTGCTGGGAAGAGGTGAAGTCAGCAGGGAAGAGGCAACCTGAAAGAATCAATAAACCTGCTCAAACATCACATAGGCAACTCAGGACTAGCACTCTTCTCCATAGCACGCAGGGATTGATCTTCAGGGACCCAGGGACAGGCCCACAAGCCAGGCCCAGTACCCGCAGGACTAGATTAAGAGGCAAGATGAGAAGAAATCACTGAAAGAACTCTGGAACTATGAAACATCAGAGTGAAACACATCCCCAAACAACAACTCTTTACTAACGGATACCAACCAAAACAAAAAAACTGAAACGACAGATAAAGAATTCCAAATATAGATTATAAGGAATTTCAACAAAATAAAAGAGAAAATAGAAAAACAACACAAAGAATCTAAAAAAAAAAAAGCAAATGAATGAAAAATTTACCAAATAAATCAAATTATTTTTTAAAAAACCAAATATAACTTCTGGAAATGACAAATTCATTCAAGGAAACACAAAACACAGTGGAAAGTTTAAAGAATAGACTAGACCACAGAGAAGAAAGAATCTCAGAGCTTGAAGACAACAACTTCAAAATGAAAAGGTCAGAGGTAAAGAACAGAGACAGAAGAGGACTGAACAAAGCCTACAAGAAATATGGGATTATGTAAAGAGGCCAAACAGAAGAATCATAGGCATCCCCGAGAGTGAAGAAGAAAACACACATGGGTTGGAAAACCTATTTGAGGGAATAATTGAGGACAACTTCCCTGATCTGGCTAGAAATTTAGATATCCAGATGCAAGAAGTTCAACAAATATCTGGGAGATTCATTGCAGAGACTCAATCACCATAACACATAGTCATCAGACTGGCCAAAGTTAACATGAAGGAGGAACTCCTGTGAGCTGTAAGATGAAAACATCGGGTGACTTACAATGAAAAACCCATCAGGCTAACTGCAGAATTCTCAACTGACATTTTACAAACCAGAAGGGATTGAGATCCCATCTTCAGTCTTATTAAACACAATAATGGCCAGCCTAGAATGTTTTATACTGCAAAATTAAGTTTCTTATATGAGGGAGAAATAAAGACTTTTTCAGGTGAGCAAACATTGAGGGAATTTGTCAAGACCAGACCTGCCCTGCAGAAAGTACTCAGATCTGCATTATACATTGATCAGCACAATAGGAACTCACCAGTGTAAATTCACCCAAAAGCTAAAGCTCAGAGCCTATATAAAATAATGGCTCATGAGGTAAACCAAAGCAATAAGCTACTACCCAACAGGATGAATGGAAATGCAACCCACATATCAATTATTTAAATAAATGTGAATGGATAGAATTCCCAACTCAAGAGACATAGGATGGAAGAATAGATAAAATAAAATAAAATAAAATAAAAGTCAAGTATCTCCTGTCTCCAGGAAACACACCTAACCCACAAGGACTTGTTCAGACTCAAGGTGAAGGGACGGGAAAAAAATTCCACACAAATGGAAGTCAAAAGAAAGCTGGTGTAACCATTCTCATATCAGATAACATAGACTTCAAATCAACAATAGAAAAGAAAGAGAGAGATGGTCATTATATAATGGTAAATAGAGCAATTCAAAAAGAAGACATAAAAATCCTAAATATCAATGCATCTAACACAGGTGCATTCAGATTCATAAAGGAAACCCTACTAGATCTAAACCAGATGATAAACAGCAGCATCATAATAGCCAGGGACTTCAACACCTTACTGACAGAACAGGACAGATCCTTCAAGCACAAAATAAACAAAGAAATGCTGGACTTAAATGGGACTCTAGAGCAAATGGACCTAACAAGCATTTACAGAACATTCTACCTCAAAACTACTGAATATACATTCTTCTCATCAGCACATGGAACATTCTCTAAGATTGATCACATCTTAGGCCACAAAACATATCTCAACAAATTCAAAAAAATAGAAATTATACCATGTATCTTCTAAGATCACAGTGGAATAAAATTAGAAATCAACTCCAACAAAAACACTCAATTCTACACAAAGTCATGGAAATTAAACAACCTACTGATGAATGGTTATTGGGTCAAGGAGGAAATTAAGATGGAAATCAAAAGATTCCTCAAATTCTATGTTATTCAACAAAAGTAGTCCTAAGGGGAAAATTCATTGTCTTAAATGCCTCATCAAAAAGAAAGATCACAAATCACATCAAAAAGACAGAAAGATCACAAATAAACAATCTAAAGAATCACCTCGAGGAACTGGATAAGGAAGAGCAAACCAAATCCAAATCCAGCAGAAGAAAAGAAATAACTTAGGTAAGAACAGAACTAAATGAAATAGAAAACAAAAGAATAATACAAAAGATTAATGAAGCAAAAAGTTCTTTGAAAAGATAAACAAAATTGATAGACCTCTTACCAGAATAACTAGAAATAGAATAGAAAGGACCCAAATATCTCAATTGGAAATGAAAAAGGAGGTATTACAACTGACTCCACAGAAATATAAAATATCTGTGAACACTATAAAAATTTCTATACACAAAAATTCAAAAATATTGAGAAAATGGACAAATTCCTGGAAATACACAACCTCACATGGATCAATTGGGAAGAAATAGAATTCCTGAACAGATCAATAATGAGCAATGAAATTGAAGAATCAATAAAACATCTTCCACCAACAACAAAAAAATCCTGGAGCAGATGGTTTTACAGTCAAATTTTATCAGACCTACAAAGAAGAATTGGTATCCATAATGCAAAAATTATTGCATAACATTGAGAAGGAAGGAATTCTCCTCAATTCATTGTATGAAGCCATTATCACTTTGATACCAAAGCCAGGAAAGGACACAACAATAAAAGAAAACTACAGAGCAATATCCCTTATGCATATAGATGCAAAAATTCTCAATAAAATTCTAGCAAACTGAATTCAGCAGCACATCAAAATATAATCCCCCATGACCAAGTGGGCTTCATCCTGGGGAATGCAAGGATGGTATAAAATATGTAAATCCATAAATGTGATTCACCGCATAAACAGCAGCAAAAACAAAGATCATATGATCATCTCAATAGATGCAGAAAAAGCATTTGACAAAATTCAGCACTCTTTTATGATAAATACTCCTAACAAAACAGACATAGATAGAATATATCTCAAAATTTAAAAAGCCATGTACAACAACCCACAGCTAACACCATACTGAATGGGGAAAAGCCAAAAGCATTTCCACTTAGAACTGGAACAAGACAAGGATGCCCATTGTCACTACTTCTATTCAACATAGCACTGGAAGTCCTAGCCAGAGCAACCAGGTAAGAGAAGCTAATTAAATGCATCCAAATGGGAAAAGAGGAGGTCAAATTATCACTTTTTGCTGATGATATGATCTTATATCTCGAAAACCCCAAAGATTCTACAAAGGGACTCCTGGAATTGATAAATAAATTCAACAAAGCCTCAGGTTGCAAAATCAATGTACACAAATCAATAGCATCCCTATATGCCAACAATAGTCAAGCTGAGAATCAAGTCAAAGACTTAATACCTTTTACAAGAGCTACAGAGAAAATACAATACCTAGGAATATATTTAACCAAGAAGTGAAAGATCTCTACAAAGGGAATTACAGATGATGTAAACAAATGAAAAAGACATATCACGTTCATGGATTGACAGAATCAACATTGTTAAAATGTCCATACTTCCCAAAGTGATTTACAGATTCTGTGCAATCCCCATCAAAATCCCAAAATCATTTTTCTCATTTCTAGAAAAAATAATTCTATGCTTCCTTTGCAACATGAAAAGAGTCCAAATAGCCAAAGCAAAATTAAGTGAAAGGAATGAATCCGGACACATCACTTTACCCAAATTTAAGCTATGCTACAAGGTTATAGTAACAAAAATAGCATGGTACTGGCACAAAAATAGAGGCATAGACCAATGGAGCAGGACAGAGAATCCAGTTTTAAAACCATCCACATGTAGCCATCTGATCTTTGCCAAAGCAGACAACAATATACACTGTGGAAAGGAAACTCTATTCAATAAGTGGTGCTGGGAAAATTGAATAGCCACATGTAGAAGACTGAAACAGGATCCAAATCTTTCACCATTCGCAAAAATTAATTCAAGATGGATAACAGACATAAACCTAAGACATGAAACCATAAGAATTCTAGAAGAAATTTTGGAAAAACTCTTCCAGATATCAGTCCAGGCAAAGAATTTATGAGGAAGACCTCAAAAGCAATCACGGCATCAACAAAAATAAGTAAATGGCACTTGATTAAATTAAAAGGATTCTGCACAGCCAAGAAAACAATCAACAGAGTGAATAGACAGCCTGCAGAATGGGAGAAAATATTCATATGCTATATATCGAATAAAGTGCTAATAACCAAAATCTATAAGGAACTCAAGCAAATCAGCAAGAAAAAATCAAACAACCCCAGTAAAAAGTGGGGAAAAGACATGAACAGAAGCTTTTCAAAAGAAGATAGACAGATGGCCAATAAACATATGAAAAAATGCCCAATGTCACTCTTCATCAGAGTAATGCAAATCAAAACCACAATGAGATATCACCTAACTCCAGTGAGAATGGCTTTTATCAAAAAGTCCCAAAACATTAGATGCTGTTGTGAATGTGGAGAAAAAGGAATACTTATACACTGTTGATGGGACTGCAAACTAATGCAACTTCTATGGAAAACAGTATGGAGATTCCTCAAAGAACTAAAAATCGACTTGCCATCTGATCTGGCAATCCCACTACTGTGTATTTATCCAAAGGAAAAGAAGTCATTTTATCAAAAAGACATCTGCACTTGAATGTTTATTGAAGCAATTGCAAAGGAGTGGAATCAACCTGAGTGCCCATCAGTTCATGAGTAGATTAACCAAATGTGGTATATGTATACCATGGAGTACTACTCAGCATAAGAAAAATTAATTAATACCTTTTGTAATAATCTGGATGGAACTCGAGACCATTCTCCTAAGCAAAGCATTGCAAGAATGGAAAAACAATCACCACATGTACTCACTATTAAATTGGAACTAGCCAATCAGCACTCATGTACACAGATGGAAATAAAACTCAGCAGAAATCAATCAAGTGGGAGAAGCGAGAAGGGTATGTGTGAAATCATACCTGACTGGTATAATGTACACTATCTGGGTGATGGCCATACTTACAACTTTGACTCAAGCAGCATAAAAGCAATCCATGTAACCAAAACATTTGTTCCCCCATAATATTCTGAAATTTAAAAAAATCAAAAGTTTTTATCAATAAAAGTTACTTTTTCCACTACCATCATCAAAGGAATAAGAGAAGATTTCTAACTAATGTAGACAGTAAATAGAATGGAATACTTAAATTCGTTATGATTTTGTTAAAAATCACATTTTTATAGTTGATTATGGTGGGTCTCTAGTACTGAAAAGAGCAATAAAAGGAAAAGAGAATAAACCTGTTTGAACATGTGGGTGTTTTCTTCTGTGGTAAGTACCTGTTTCATAAAAACAAGGTGGACAATTTCCAAATAGCCCTTGCCCATGAGGCTCTTGTAAACTATTGTTTCAGCAATTTGGAGATAGGAAGCATACCTTAAGTATGCTAATACTACCATCAAAATCTTGCACAAACTTGAACCTGGTCAGAAACAGGGCCTCATCTAATCAGCTGGAAGGCCTTAAGAAAAATGAAGTTTCCCATCAAGAAGAAATTCTGCCTCAAGACTGTAGCATCAACTCCTGCCTGAATTTCCTGCCTCCCAGCCTACCCTACAAATTTCAGACTTGCAGCCTTCACAATTATGTGAGCCAATCCTTAAAATAATCTCCCCTCACCATATGTAGGGGTGTGTGAATACATTAAATAGATAGACAGATAGATAGATAGAGATAAATAGACAGATATATCCTATTGGTTCTGTTTCTTTCTGTGGAGAATCCTGACTAATACAGATATTTGTACATATATACACACACAAAGTGTTTTAACATTTTTACAAATGGAAATGACAGAGATCCTTTTCTTTTAATTGCCTGGTAATTGAAATGGTACACTACTTAAACCTAGAAATTATATCTTATATTTCATAACATGGGTCAGTATGTAGAGATCAAAAGCTGGGTGAGGTCACATCTACACATAACATTGATTTAAAACAAACTGAAATTTATGTTCTAAAACAATGGTTCCACAGTTATTTACACACAGCCAAACAAATAGACCAACCTAAGGAGTAAACAATTTTGTGAGTGACCTTACCAGTATCCTCATACTATTGGAATGTCTACGGAATTGAGGAATGAATTCCCTCAAATCTGCTCAGTTTCTTTAGAAAAAATACCCTGAAGAACAAAAGGCCACTAACTTGAACCACTACCACCAAAAAGCAAAGCAAAGCTATCCAAATTCCTGGGAAAACTGACTATACTATCAACCACAGATGTATTTATCAGATCTATATTGAGGAGAAAGAAAAACCATTACATTAACTGGATTCCCTTTATGGCATATTGTTAAAATTAAAAAAGGGTATTTGATTATTAGATTAGCCTCTTTTTAGACAGATACTGGAAACAAAGGGCATGATCAATGGCATCCTTTAGAGATTCAATGGAAACCCATTTGACTCTTTCCCCTTTGCTTTAAAACATTTGATGGCATTCTGAGACTTTTTAAAATCACTAATATGCTTATTTTCAATCAACTTTTCCAAAATATGCACATGATTTGTATAACTTAGATTTAAAATGTTTCTCTACCATCCTCTTATGTTAGAAATCCAAGTACCTGAATGACATTTGAAATTATGACTGATATACAGCATCTCTTCTCTTAGAGATAGTTCTTCAGAACTGAGGTCAGCTCTTTGAGAAAGAATACAAACTTTTCCATGAGAGAAACAAACAAATATAAGACAACTGGTAGGGTAAAGGAAAAATAGAAATGGTTTCTTTTTATCCTAGATAATTTTCTCCTAGGATTCAGCAAAAGCCAGACTACTTGTGAAGTAATGAATATTCAATAGGGTATTCGGCTGCTATGGTGTTCTAAGTGGGATTGACCCAAAAATAAAATAAAATTAAATAAAACCTTTTTTTAAAAAAACATGCAACCTGCTATTAAAGCATCGCTTTAAAAAGTGCCTTTCAAATTCAACTCTGAAGCACTTCCTTTCTTAAGTATTTTTCAAGGCAAAATATACCCCTTCTTTTTCCTTTGAGAAATGGTTTAATCAGGAATATTTTATGTTTTTGGTTTTTTTCTTTTCACTAAGGAAAGAAAGCCTGTGATATTCCCTGCAAATCTAAAGGGAAAATGAAACAAGGGCAAAGTTATAAGCAAATAGACAGAATGGCAGCATTATAACAATTATTTAAGGAATTTGCCTAGTCATAGTCATATGACCATGGAGTTTTCCTTTTTATTCTTACCCTCTAAAGAACCTCAGGAAAAAACTATTATTTAAAAAAAAATTCACAATCAGTGAAATATTTATTATGCAGAACTCTATATGTATTTCAAATTAATATACTAAATATAGACAATGTTTAAAATATATTAAATATAATTTTACTGTTCCTGATAAATCGGAGTCATCCTAATGAATTCAGGATGCATTTAACAGAATCAGAGTGTTTATCCCTACTAGACTACTGTCCTTTATGAATTCTTTCTGTCTCCTTCTGGCTGTAAGAAAATTCACTATGACTTTCCTCTGTCATCAGAGAGTCTGCCTATAATGGTATCTCTTCCCTTTCCTCATTTGCAGCTTCTCTTCTGGTAATGGTTTTAGAAACCAGTTGATGAAGGCTTTTTTGTCATTTTAAAAGAAGGCAAAAGACTAAACAAGGGTCTGAAGAAATTGTATATCTATAAAACACATGAGTATTAAAGTGTGTATGATGTATTGTAAACCCCAGGCAGCCATTATCTTTCTGTAATGGGTACTGCTCACCTGTTTTGCCCACTCCAAGCATAATAATCTTGATTGAAATCATCAGTCAGGGTCTATATCCAGATACTTTTTTGTTGCAAGTGACAAAAAGCCCAATTCAAATGCACTTAAGAAAATAAAAGAAAGGAAAGAAATCTGTTGCCTCTAATTACTGAAAAACTTGGAGGTGGGCTGCTTCAGGCAAAACCTGATCAATTGGATAAAATGATATCACCTATATGCATTTGTCTTCATCTTTCTACTCTATATTCTATAATGTTTTGTATACTCAAACTCTATACTAAAACTTCTACATATCTATCAAATCCAGACTCTTGCCTTATAGCCACAAAATCGCTGCAGCAATTGCAAGTCTCATAACCCTGATCTATGCTACTAAAGGGAAGAGAAAGAGTCCTTTTTGGCAGATATTGTACTACTTCAAATTGACCTGAATCGCTCCTCCTTGAACCAATCGCTATTGCCTGGGGAACTGAATATACTGACTGGCTTAAGCCAATCAGAGCTTTGAGTGAGGTAACTATACACAAATTACATGTCTTATGATGGATAGAGGAATTATGTATGTGAGAAATGAAGAAGCAATTAACAAATTTCCAACACAAGGTTCAGAAATTTATGACAATGTATATAGAAGTTCTAAAGATAAACTAACGAGTAAGAAATATATACAATACTCTAAAAAGTTAACTTGGACTTGAATATGTTAACAAAAACTAAAGTTTATACTCAGTGTAAAGATTTTATGAAATGCTAGTAAGATCTGACCTTAATTATATCCAGCAACAAAGAACATCTCTAAAATGTCAAGAAGTAGAAAATTTCAAGTCACATTATTTGATCAGAAACCAATAAAACTAGGATATTAAAAAACACATTGAACCTCAATATTGGAAAATCAATTTATTAAAATAAAAAAAACACAAAATAAAATATATGGGATTCAGTGAAAGCCAAATACAGAGGCAAATACATAGCCTTAGTGATCTTTATTATTGGAAAAAAAACAATTAATGACATACACATTTAATTTAATAAGTCATTAAAAATGAAACTAACAGAATCAGACTTTTGTTTCCAACCAACATGGAGTACCAAGAATTGGATTTACTCTCCTACTTGAAACAACTGTATGAAAAATATACAAAATATAGGAAACAATGATTTTTGAAGACACTATATATCAGGCAATGAAAAATAATGAGCCTTGAAAGATGAAGATAAAACTAGTTGAAGTCTATGACTTTCCCAGATTACTGTCAGAGGGGAAATACAGGTGGAGCCTGGCCAACTCCATAAGTTGAGGAGACAGAGCTGAGAGTCTAGAGAGAACCAGGAAGCTTGAATTTGCAGAACAGAATACTGGAGATGAAAGAGCTGCACAGAGAGAAAACTCTAGAGATCCACAGAATACCCCTCAATTATTCAGCTGATATTGATTAGATCATGTGTGTTAAAAAAAAAAAAAAGAAAAACTACACAAATCTGGGAAAAGCACTACCAAAAAAGATTAGAAGTAATAGTGTATGGTGCCCACATAGGGTTTGGAATGGTGCCTGCACCCACCAGCCAGACAAGAAAACCTCATGATTCATAGGGTATTGAGGAGTGTAATCAGAAGGATCTTCCCCCAGTAATATGGAATAATTAGCTCCATACTGAACACTGCTCTTATCTCGACTGATAAATCTTAAAGACAAGTCCCTAAAAGATCAAACTATTTCCAAACAACTACAATCTATGACAAAGCTCAACAATATTTATAGAAATGCAAAATACCCAGCATCCTAAAAGGTAAAATTCATAATATCTGACATCCAACCAAACATTACCAGGTATGAAACCACAGAAGACCTCATATAGCCAAAGCAATCTTAAGCAAAAAGAACAAACTGAGAGGTATCAGTCTACCAGACCTCAAGCTGTACTACAATGCTATAGTAACTAAAACAGCATGGTACTGGTGCAAGAATAGAGACATAGACCTTTGGAACAGGACTGAGAATCCAGAGGTGAAACCATCCTCATATTGTCATCTAATGTTTGACAAAGCAGACAAAAATATACACTGGGGAAAAGAATCCCTTTTCAATAAATGGTGCTGGGAAAACTGGATAGCTCCATACAGATGATTGAAACTGGATCCCCTCCTCTCACCTCTTACAAAAATCAATTCAAGATGGATAACAGACTTAACCCTAAGGCATGAAACCTTAAGAATCTTAGAAGAAAATGTAGGGAAGACTCTTTCAGACATTGGCCTAGGCAAAGAATTTATGAAGAAGACCCCCAAAGCAATCACCGCAGCAAGAAAAATAAATAAATGAGACCTGATCAAATTAAAAAGCTTTTGTACAGCCAAGGAAACTATCATTAGAACAAATAGACAGCCTACATAATGGAAGAAAATATTTGCCCTCTACACATCTGATAAAGGACTGATAACAAGAATCTCTCTAGAACTCAAAAAAATCAACAAGAAAAAAATCAAACAACCCCATCAATAAATGGGCAAAGGACATGGAGAGAAACTTTTCAAAAGAAGACAGAATAATGGCCAGCAAACATATAAAACATTGCTCAACATCTCTAATCATAAGGGAAATGCAAATCAAAACCACAATGAGATATCACCTAACTCCAATAAGATTGGCCTTTATCAAAAAATCCCAAAACAACAAATGCTGGCGAGGATGTGAAGAGATAGGAACACTCTTATACTGCTAGTGGAAGTGCAAATTAGGGCAACCTCTGTGGAAAAGAATCTGGAGATACCTCAAAGAGCTACAAGTAGAACTACCATTTGATTCAGCAATAGCACTATTAGGCATCTACCCAAAGGAACAATCATTCTATAATAAAGACATCTGCACTCGAATGTTTATGGCAGCAGGATTCACTATAGCAAGGATGTGGAAACAACCCAAGTGCCTGTCAATCCATGAGTGGATTAATAAAATATGGTATATGTATACAATGGAATACTACTAAATTATAAAAAATGATGATGATCTAGAACCTCTTATATTTTCCTGGATAGAGCTTGAGCCTATTCTCCAAAGTGAGGTATCACAAGAATGGAATAGGCACCACATGTACTCACCATCAAACTGGCAATGATCAGCACTAAGGTGCTCACATAGCGGTAATATTCTTTTGGAATAGGGGGTTGGGGGTGGGTAAACTCACAACTAATGGACATGGTGAGCATTGTAGGGGGGGAAGGACACGCCTCAAATCATAGTTTGGGTGTGGCAAAGTCATAACATGCAACCAAAATGTCTGTATCTCCATAATTTCCTGAAATAAAAAAAAAAAACATTACCAGGTATGAAGAGACACAATAAAATACAACAAATAATGAAAAGAAAAATAAGCTTGTGGAAAGCAAACAGAGCTGAAATAGATGATAGAATTAGTAAATAAAGACATTAAAATAGTTATCGTAACTGCATTCCACATAATCAAAAGTTAAGTAGAAATATAGAAGATACTTTAAAAGACCCAAACTAAATTTCAAGAGAGTAAAACTACATATTTGAGAGGGAAATTATACTGAGTCAATTCATGACTGATTAGATAGTATAAAAGAAAAAAATTAGTAAACTTGAAGACATAGCAATAAAACTATCCAAAATGAATCATAAGATGAAAAGAGAATTAAAAATAATAATAAACAACTATCAATGAGCTGTGGGACAAGTTAAAGCAGCTTAATATACGTGCAATTGGAATTGTCAAAGGGGAGACAAAAAATATTTGAAGAAATAATGGCTACAAATTTTTCATATTTGATGAAAACTATGATCCCACAGATACCAAAAGTTCAATGTACCCCAAGCACAAAAACACGAAGAAAACTCTAACAAGGCATACAGTAAACACATTGCTCAAAACCAGTGATAAAAAAGAAATCTTAAAAGCAGCCAGAAGAAAAAACTTGTTATCTACAGAAGAACAAAGAAAGATAAGAGTGAAAGCCAATTTCTTGTTAGAAATAATGGAAACAAGAAGACAGCGGAGCAACATGTTTGAAATACTAAGGGGAAAATCAGTCTAGAATTCTATATGCCATGAATCTTCAAATTTATCTTCACAATAATGAAGGCAAAATAAAGACTATTTCAGATATAAAAGTTGAAAGAATTCAGCAGCAGCAGCAACTACAAGAAATGTTAAAGAAAGTCCTTTAGGCAAAAGGAAAAGGTATACCAGATGGCAATCTCAGTTTACACAAAGGAAAGAACACTAGGATTGGTAACTATTTGGGTAAATATTAACGATGTTTTTTATCCTTATTATGAAAATATCTTTCAAAGTTAATTGACTAGAAATAAAAATATTAATAATAACAATGTAGTATGGCATTTATAACATTTGTAAAAGTAAGGTTCTTATAATATACATAGAATAGTCCCCTTTTATCCATGGTTTTGCTTTCCATGGTTTCAGTTGCCCATGGTCCAAAAATATTAAATGAAAAGTTTCAGAAATAAACAATTCCTAAGTTTTAAATTACTCTCCACTCTGAGTAGTGTGATGAAATCTTGTGCTATCCTGCTCTGTCCCACCTAGGATGTGAATCATCCCTTTGTCCAACGTATCCATGCTGTATATACTACCCTCCCATTAGTCACTTAGTAGCAATCTCCATTTTCAGATTGACTGTCATGGTACTGCAGTGCTTGTGTTCAAGGAACCTTTATTTTACTTAATAATGGCCCCAAGGCATAAGAATAGTGATGCTAACATATTGTTATAATTGTCCTATTTTATTATTATTGTTAATCTCTTACTGTGCCTAATTTACAAATTAAACTTTATTACAGGTATGTATGTATAGAAAAAACATAGTATAAATAGGGTTAGATACTATCAAAGGTTTCAGGCATCCACTGGTGATCTTGGAACATATCTCCTACAGATAAAGGGGGACTACCGTATACTAAGTGGTATATCACATGAGGCTTGAGCATGATAAATTAAAGATGTGTATACTATAAATCCAAAACAACTACTAAAATAGCAAAACAGACATTTTTAGCTAGTAAGACAAGGAGCCAAAATAAATCATAAAAGATAATCCAGTTAACCCAAAAGATAGCAGAAAGAGATTAAACAAATAAGGAAAACATAAGGTGGGTATTCTAAACCTAATTATATAATATAAATATTCACATTAAATATAAGTTATCTAAATACCTCAATTCAAAGGTAGAGATTTTCAGATTGGATTCAAGAAGCAAAATTCAACTATATTCTCCCTAAAAATACACTATGAATATGAATATAAACTTACAAATAAGTTAATCATAAAAGAATGGGATAAGATATCTATACTAACATTAATCTAAAGAAAGATGGAATGACTATATTATTATCAGACTAAGTCAATTTCAGAGGAAAGAGTATTACCAAGGATGAAGTTTATTTATTTCATAATGACAAAAAAGGTTTTAGTCAACAAGAAGACAAAACAATCTCAAATGTTTTTTGTTTTTTGTTTTTTGTTTTTTTTTTTGAGACAGAGTCTCACTCTGTCATTGCCTGGGCTAGAGTGCAGTGGCATCAGCCTAGCTCCCAGCAACCTCAAGTTCCTGGGCTCAAGAAATCCTTCTGCCTCAGCCTCCTGAGTAGCTGGGACTACAGGCGTGCGCCACCATGCCTGGCTAATTTTTTCTATATATTTTTAGTTGTCCAGCTAATTTCTTTCTATTTTTAGTTGAGACGGGGTCTCGCTCTTGCTCAGGCTGGTCTTGAACTCCTGACCTCAAGCAATCCTCCTGCTTTGGCCTCCCAGAGTGCTAGGATTACAGGCAATTAGCCACCATGCCCGGTCAATCTCAAATGTTTATACACCTAATAACACAACTTGAAACTATATGAAACAAAAACTAATAAAACTGCAACCAGAGTATGGTTCCCCATTTATTTAATTTTTATCATGATTTTCTTTTTTTTTTTTTCTGGCCAGCCGCAGATCAAGATTTATCATGTTTTTCTCAAGAAAGTTTTATAGTTCTCATCACTTTGACTCCATACATTTCCCGTTAAGATTATACTTGTGTATTTCACATTTTTTCATAATCCCTTGATCTGCGGTCGTTCAAAATTTAAATTTCTAGTACAGTCTTCATTTAGTATTTTTCTAGCTATGGCTACTGGCTATATGCATTCTGAATTTTTGCTCTCTTTCAATATGCTTGAAAAAAATTCTTGTTGCAGACACTTTTCATGCCAGGAATCACATTATTATTGAGGTAGTAATGTACTCCTTCAAATCAGACTGCTATTTGAGTCATATATTCTCCATATGTTTCTTTGTTCAATCCTGAATTTTTCTCTGACTCCACTAACTCAGAACACGAATTTCTATGAAAGTTATTTTCTTTTAATTTTTACAGAAATTTTTAGCTTGCAAAGAACTGAAAAATACTTCTCCAGTAAGCCATACCACCACACTCTATAACTACATGAGAACTTAGTATTGCTATTGAACTACTTCATGCCCCTTTTGGAACATTTAATACTTCTTTGTGACATAGTTTTTGGTGGATTATGGCACTTTACTGGTTACTTCATGATTTTACCAAACTTCATGCACATTTGGATTCTCAAGAGTTAACTGTTCATTTGTTAGCACTTAGTTACTCAAAAAATATTTATTGATCATTTGCTATTTAACCAGGCAATTTTAGGCCCTGAAGATAAAAAGTGAACAATGCAAAATCCCTATTCTCATGTCTTATACATTCTAATAAAGGGGGAAGTTTGGAGAGACAAATAAAATATATATTGTCAGTTGGTGATGTATTCTATAATAAAAATTAAGTGGGGTAACAATAAGAAAGTGAAAGCAGTTAATGTTTTGCAAAGGGTTGTCAGGAGAGATTTCTTTGATAAAGTCATACTGGAGCATAGACTTGAAAGTAATTTTTTAAAAATCATCAATTTATTTAACTATGGAAGATGTTTACCAAAATAGCATTCGTTTCCTTCTAACTATTGGGTGTATCAATGCAAAATGAGTATGATCTGGGATTAGGTCTATTTCCCTTTAACTTGCTCTTCTTAACAATTTTTTTTTTAATAGAAAGACTCCTTGAAGGATCTGGTGAAAGCTATAGGCAGTCTCCAGGCACTCTAGATGTGGATAATTTGGTGTATAATTTCCAGGGAGAACCACAGACATGTTCCTTAATGATTAAGAACCTCTTCTTTACAATTCGTGGTTAAAGTCCTTGTAGGCTGAGGCATTCAAACACATTCAGTAAATACTGATCACTTAGATTCAGCCAGAGAATCTGCTAGGTATTACACATTTGAAACAAACAAAGGTATTTGGGAACCTATCTCCTCAGGTGAAGTATAGCAAAAAATTAAAACTTTCATCCATATTGTTCCAGCATAGAAGTATGAGGGTGAGAAGAGTGAGAGGTTCTGAATTATCTGATAAATGTTCCCCTTCAATATGGCTTTAAATGTCTGGGCTTTGGTTTGTGATCTAGGATGTCATGAAGTATAACATCTTTATTATAGGATGGCCACTTTTCCCCACCATTGTAGAGAACACTCTTAGTAAAGTAAATAGTAAAGCAATGTTATGGAGGATCCAGAAATATTTTCAAAAATCTCAGGATTTCAATTGTATTAAATTCAGAACTAGTAAATTCTTTTCATGTAATGAATTGTCACAAAATGCTAACATAAAATGTGAGGGAAAAATCCAACTGTAGCCTTAAATTTTTACTAAACTGTGGAGGCAGAAATCATAACACAGGTAATATGTTCCTCACAGCTGAACCAGCATTTTGCTCTATTTTGGTTTCCTATCACCACATAGGTTTACTGTGATGATCAAATGAGAAAATGTATAAGACACTATTTTGTAAACTGTAAAGTATCTGAACAAGAAGGCTGACTGTTATGACTTATGCTAAAAAGAAAACTAATATTTCCGTAATTTGGGGCTAATTATATTTAAAATACTAATCAGAGATTCTTAATTATGGGAAGGGATCAGCTGACATTGATTTTATGGAATTTCTTCTTGAGATTCCTTCCATTAATAAGCTCCCTTTGAGCCTTCAAGATCACTGAGAATGAGGCTCACCATGAGCACACTTTCCCAATATGAACAACTGTATGTATCTAATGACAATTATTTAATTTTTTTGTGTGTGTATGTGCAATTTATATACATAAGTTACCTTCATAGCAACAATAACAATAATGGTGAATGTTCATATAGCATTTAAAATATGTCAGATACTATTCTAAGAACTTAACCTATCTTAATCCATTGAACATCCATAGTAATAAATAGAGGTACACTCAATCTCTGGAAAGCTGGGTGTGGTCTTCTGGAATTTACTACAACTTCTGCTGCTAAACAATTTGGTTAAAAGAAATGTCACTTAAGTAGAAGCATTTTGTAGATTAATTAATTATTTGTTCTAGAAATAGAAGAACCTGACTTGTTTTCTGGCCTATTTTTAGTACTACATCTTCTCATCTCAGAAGTAGCTATAATTATATACAATATTAATATATGAAGGTAGGGCAAAGACTTTTCACATACAGCAACACTTGATCCTCTCCCAATTCAAAAATCCTGCACAATGAAGTACCAACGAGATGATGCTTTCTTATAAGATTTTGAACAACTATATTTTGGAAAATATATTTTTTAAGCAGAAATGTTCCCCTACATGCTTGCCAGAGATAGGTACAACTTACATAAGGTAACTGGATACGACATACTCAGACACTGCATTTAGTGGTATGTGTCTAATGGAAGAAATCACTGGTAATGTATTTGGTCTGAATTTTACATGTACTTGGGACTGCTTAAAATGAAGATGAATGGAAAGTTGATAAGAGAAGCAGGTTGTATAATTATTGTCAGAAGTTCTTTTTTAGTTAAGTTATAGTTACCAAAAGTTAGAAAGCACAGAACTGTGTTTCTCCAATTTCTTGATGGGGGCTCAAACTAGGATATGCATACTAAAGCCCTAGGCAAACTGTCCTCTTCATTCTAAACGAAACTGTGGCAGACAATTGAGCTAGTATAAGTAATCTTAGTCACATTTTCCAAATACTTTCTTATGGCCAATTGATTTTTTAATGAGCCTTTTATTTTATGAGAGTTTTAGATTTATGGAAAAATTGTGAAGATGGTACAGAGAGTTACCATATTCCCTGCAGCCAGTTTCCCCTATTATTAATATCTTATATTAGTATGGTACATTGGTTACAATTAATGAACCAATATTGATACATTATTATTAACTAAAGTTTAAACTTTATTCATATTTTCTTAGATTTTACCTAATATCTTTTTCTGTTCCAGGATCCCATCCAGAATATGATATTACACTTAATTGTCAGGTATGCTTGGGCTCCTTTTGGCTTGTGACAGTTCTCAGACATTCCTTATTTGGGATGAACATGATAGTTTTATGGAGTACTGATAAGATATTTTGTAAAATGTCCTTCAATTGGGATTCACCTGATGATTTTTCATTATTAGAGAAAATAATATGGTTAAATCCAAAATATTCTTTAATCTCATGCTAGATGACATTAATTTCAAATGTAGTTATTTTTTGTTTTTGCTGTAGTTGTTGTTCACAATGGCCTGCCTCTAAACTGAAAAGCTGTTCATTTAACCTAGATGTCAGATCAGGCTATTTGATGATATATTGTCAGTACATTTCTTGCTCATGTATTATCTGATTGTGTGGTTTCTTAGCAGCAAAGTATTAAATTTGTGTTCATTTATATTTGTCTACTTCATACCTTTTCTGAGCAATTCATCCCAGGAATTTTTGGCTTGAATCTGCCCAACATATCTGAGATGCTGCATCACAACTGCTTTGGTTGTTCCTCAAATTTTTTATGTCATCGGTTTGCTGTATTTTCCAAAGCCAAAACCATTTTTCTGGGAACCACCACTATACCCAACAATTTTTATTCTTCATTTATGTAACTTCATATTCTATTGCCTGACAGACTAAGAATATTTTGAGTTTTGAGGAACTACCATCAGTTTAGAATTGCTTTGAATAGTCTTAAATAGTTATTCAGTTTAGTTATCTGGGCATAGGAAATGTGATTAAATGGGTTGTGACCAAATTCCAGGACAGTGACAGAGGTATCTAAGTTCCTGTACTCTCATTGTTCTCCCCTACCATAACCCATCATGATGAATGGGTCACACCCATCATGGGAGATATTCATTTAACAATATTGTGTTTACTATTGAAGCACTACTTGCCATCTTGAATTGTCCTGTATGGTAGTTTATATTATAGAGGATGGAATAGTTTCAGATAACTTTAACACAAACAAAAAGACTAAGAAGAGGTCTATATATGAAAAGAATACCCAAAGTCCATTCTGTTCCACTCACACTAAATGACATTTGATATGATATAATTCCAAGATCTTAAAATAATTTAGAAAAATTCCTAAGATAATAGGTTTTAATCCATAGAAGAATTCAATGTTATATAACATAAATTTTTAAAATCTAATAATAAAATGTAAATCTATATTTTTGTTGTGGTAAAATAAAAACATAAAATATACAATTTTAACCATATTTAAGTGTACAGTTTAGTGGCATTAAGAGCATGCCATTGGATTTGGCAATGATTTCTTGGATGTGACACTAAAAGCACAGGCAACACAAGAAAAAATAGATAAATTGGACTTTATTAAAATTAAAAATTCTTTTACATCAAAGGACATGATCAATGTAGTGGAAAGACAATACACTATGCTTTTGCCTAAAATTTTATAACATTAGTTCTTATTTTGAGGGTTTTGATCCATTTTGAGTTACTTTTTGTATATGGTGAATAGGAAAGGTCTAAATTCATTCTTTCACATGTGGATGTCCATTTTTTTCCAGCACTGTTTGTTGAAAACACTGCCCTTTCCTGATTGAATGATCTCAGCAACCTTGTTGAAAATAATTTGACCATATATGTCAGAATTAATGTCTGGGCTTTCTATTCTATTCCATTGTTCTGTTGGTCTGTCTTTATGTCAGTATCGTACTGTTTTGGTTACTGTAGATTTATAGTAAGTTTTGAAATCTGAAAATGAGAGTCTTCCAGTTTTGTTCTTTTTGAAGATTGTTTTGAATATTTATGATCCTTTGAAATTTCACATAAATATTAGGATGGGTTTTTCTATTTCTGTGAAAAAATGAAATTAGCATTTTGATAGGGATTAAAACTGTAGATTACTCTGGGTAGTACTGACATTTTAACAATATTAAATATTTAACACATGAACACAGGGTTTCATTCCATTTATGTCTTTTTAAATTTTATTCAACAATGTTTTGTAGTTTTCAGTGCACAAGTCTTTTGACTCTTTCATTAAGTTGATTAAGTATTTTATTCTTTTTGATGATATCATAAATGGAATTGTTTTCTTAATTTCCTTTTAAGATTGTTCATGGTTAGGTACAGACATGCAACTGGTTTTTGTATGTTAATTTTGTATCTTGCCACTTCACTGAATTTGTTTATTTGTTCTAACAGTATTATTGGTAGAGTCTTTAGAGTTTTCCATTTATAAGTGTATGTCATCTGCAAATGGAAAATTTTACTTTTTCTTTCTCATTTAGATGTCTTTTATTTCTTCTTGCCCACTTAATCTGGCTAGCAATTCCAGTACTTTTTTGAACAAAAGAGGTGAGAGTGGACATCTTTTTCTTGTTCCTGATCTTAGAGAAAAAGCCTTCAACTTTGGCATCGAGTATGATGTTACCTGTGGGTTTTTCATATAAGGCCATTATTATTTTGTTATTTTGAGGTAGTTTCATGTTTCATCTTCTTTTTAGAGAGAGGGTCTTGCTCTGTCACCCAGGCTGGAGTACAATGGTGCAATCAAAGTTCATTGCAACTTCAAACTCTTGGGCTCAAGCTATCCTCCGCCTCAGCCTCCCAAGTACTTGGGATTACAGGGACATACCACCATGCTTAATTATTATATCTTTAATTTTTATTTTTGTAGAGACAGGATCTCACTGTGTTGCCCAGATTGGTCTTGAACTCCTGGCCTCAAGCAATCCTCCTGCCTTGGCCTCTCAAAGTTCTGGGATTATAGGCCTGAACCACCACACCTAGCCTTTTACTTATGTATCTATACTGTTGAGTGTTTTTATCATGACAAGGTGATGAATTTTGTCAAATGTTCTTTCTGCAACAATTGAGATGATTATGTGCTTTTTTCTCTTCATTCATACATAATTTCAATTTTTCCGTCTTTGCATTCATTGATTGTTCTAGCAGATCAAATTTTCTATTGAACCCCTCTCGTGAATTTTCAATTTATTTGTTGTATTTTTTCAGCTTCCAAATTCCTTTTTTCTTCCTTTTGATAAAGTCTACCTTTTTGTTGAAATTCTCATTTCTTTCATATTTTATTTTCCTGATTTCCTTTATTTATTTGTTTTTGCCTTCTTTTAGCTTTTGGGCATGTTTAAGACAGATGTTTTAAAAAAATAAAATAAGTGGGACTTAAACTAAAAAGCTTCTACACAGCAAAAGAAATAATCAACAGAGTAAATAGATAACCTACAGAATGGGGAAAAATATTCATAAACTATATATCCAACAAAGTACTAATATCCAGAATCTACAAAGAACTCAAATCAGCAAGAAAAAAACAAATAATCCCATTTTAAAGTGGGCAAATGACATGAATAGACATATTTCAAAAGAGTATATACATAAATAAAAAAGAAGACATACAAATCGCCAACAAACATGAAAAAAATGCTCAACATCACTAATCATCAGAAAAATGCAAATTACAAACATGAGATACCACCTTACTCTGATCAGAATGGCTATAATTAAAAAGTCAAAAAACAATAGATGACCCAGTTGCAGTGAAAACAGAAGGCTTGGTGGGAATGTAAATTAGTGCAACCTCTATGGAAAACAGTATGGAGATTTCTCTCTCTCTGTCTTTTTTGTTGTTGTTTCAAAATATTATGGGCGTACAAATGTTGAGGTTACATATATTACCTTTGCACTGTCTTAGTTAGAGCTACAAGGGTGCCGATGACCCAGACAGTGCACACCACACCCATTAGGGGTGAATATACCCATTGCCTCCTCCCCCCTCCCTCCTGCCTGACACCAGATGAATGTTCCTTGCATATGTGCACTTAAGTGTTGATCAATTAGTACCAATTTGATGATGAGTACATGTGATGCTTGTTTTTTCATTCTTGGGATGCTTTACTTAGTAGAATGGACTCCAGCTCTATCCAGGATAATACAAGAGGTGCTAGATCACCATATTTTTTGTGGCTGAGTAAAACTCCGTGGTATGTATATACCAAATTTTATTAATCCACTCATGTATTGATGGGTACTTGGGTTGTTTCCACATCTTTGCCATTGTGAATTGTGCTGCCATAAACATTCTAGTGCAAATGTCTTTCTTATAGAATGTCTTTTTTCCCTTTGGGTAGATACCCAGTAGTGGGATTGCTAGATCAAAACGTAGTTTTACTTTTAGTTCTTTGAGTTATCTCCAAATGACTTTCCACAGAGGTTGCACTAGTTTGCAGTCCCACCAGCAGTGAATGAGTGTTCCTATCTCTCCACATCCACACCAACATTTGTTGTTTTGGGACTTTTTGATAAAGGCCATTCTCATTGGAGTTAAATGATATCTTATTATGATTTTGATTTGCCTTTCCCTGCTGATTAGATATGTTGAGCATTTTTTCATTTGTTTTTTGGTCATTAGTCTATCTTCTTTTGGAAAATTTCTGTTCATGTCTTTTGCCCACTTTTTAATGGGGTTGTTTGATTTTTTCTTACTGATTTTCCTAAGTTCTACATAGATTCTAGTTATCAGCCCTTTATCGGATGTGTAGCATGCAAATATTTTCTCTCATTCTGTAGGTTTTCTGTTTGCTCTTGTGAAAGTTTCCTTGACTGTGCAGAAGCTTTTTAATTTGATCAGGTCCCATTTATTTATTTTTGTTTTTGCTGTGAGATTTCCCAAAGAACTAAAAGTAGATCTAACATTCCATTCAGCAATTCCACTACTGGGGATCTTCCAAAAGGAAAAGAAGTCATTATATCAAAAAGTCACCTGCATTTGCATGTTTGTCATAGCACAATTCACAATTGCAAAGATTATGGATTCAGTCTAAGTGCCCATCAACCAATGAGTGAATAAAGAAAATATGGTATGTATACACCATGAAATACTGCTCAGCCATAGAAAAGAATAAAATAATGTCTTTTGCAGCAACTTGGATGGAAATAGAGGATATTATCCTAAGTGAAGTAACCCAGGAACAGAAAACCAAATACCATACGTTATCACTTATATGTGGGAATTAAGCTGCAGGTGAGCAGGGACCTACACAGTGGTACGATGGGCATTGGAGACTCAGAAGAGGGAAGGGTAGGAGGGGATGAGGGAAGAAAAATTACCTATTGGATAAAAGGAACACTGTTTGGATGACAGGTACATTAAAAGACCAGATATCACCATTATACAATTCATTCATATAACCAAAAACCACTTGTACCCCTAAATCTGTTGAAATAAAAACATTTTTTATAAAGACAGTTGTTCTAAATTCTTTTTCTAATAAATATGATGTTTGTATTTCTTTTGGAATGGTTTCTGGTGATTTATTGTGTTACTTTGAATGGGCCAAATTTTCCTATTTCTTTGAATGCTTTGTGATTTTTATTGCTGAAAATTGGGCATTTAAAAAAAAAAGCTATCTTTCTCAGTCTTTGTAGACTGGCTCTGTGCTGGGATAGTCCTTCACTAATTAGCCGGGGATATTTTCAGGCTGATTAGCTCAAAGTGAAGGTATAAGATCTTCTCAGGACTTTTCTGAGTATGTATCTTACCTGGGCCTGCATGTGGCTTTTTCAATTCCCCTGTATATATGGCTGATTTTGAATACTTAATTTCCCAAAGACTCTTAAATCAGCTTCTCCTTGGTGCCTTAGATGGTATACTGCATGCTTCCTTGCTTAAACTCTTGCCCCAGGTGTTGCAGATTTGTTGTTCCTTTGTAGCTTTTATGAGCACTGCCTGCTGCTTACTGCTGTTTTGCCATGCTTGAAGTTTGATGTCACTCTTCTACACCTGAGCTCTGAGTTAAGAAAAACAGACATTAGTCCTTCAAGTAGCCCCCAGAGAGGTTAGAACATTGCTATATGATCTACTCTATTACCTCCAGCCTGAGGAAGGGAATTGGGAACTCACCTGCTGGCTCTTCTGGACCAAGACCATGCCTTGCCAGGAAGGGGGTGGAGCAAGTGGGAGTTAAAATATCATAAAATTTCCTACTGTTCTCAAAGTAGCTTTTTATTTTTCTAATTTTAATGTCTATTTTATTTATTTTTTTATTTCAAAGTATTATAGGAGTGCAAATGTTTTTGGTTACAAGGACCACTTTCGTAATGCTTGAGTCAGGTATATAATTGTGCCCTACACCCACATAGTGTTCACTGTACCCATTAGGTAGGTTTTAGCCCATCCCCTCCTCCCCCGTCCTCCCTGATTAATTTCCATTGAGTTTTACTTCCCTCTATGCACATGTGTGTTCATTGGTTAGTTCCAATTTATAGTAAGTACATGTGGCATTTTTTTTTCCATTCTTGTGATACTTCACTTAGGAGAATGGCCTCCAATTCCATCCATATTGTTGTAAAAGGCATTAAGTCATCCTTCTTCATGGCTGAGTAGTATTTCATGGTATACATACACCAAATTTTATTAAACCACTCATGAGTTAATGGACATTTAGGTTGATTTCATTTCTTTGCAATTGTGAATTATGCTACAATTAATGTCAAAATGTTCAAGTCTTTTTGATAAAATGACTTCTTTTCCTTTGGGTAAATACCTAGTAGTGGGATTGCTAGATCAAATGTTAGGTCTACTTTTAATTCTTTGGGGAATCTCCATACTGTTTTCATAGAGGTTTCACGAATTTGCAGTCCCACCAACAGTGTATAAGTGGGTTTCACTCTTCATCCCACTCCGCTGCTCTGTGGTATCCCTCCAATGTCTGTTGGCAGGCAGGAGCTCGAACTAGCTAAGCTCCCCCATGACTGCACTGTGGGCTGGGGAACTTCCCCACCTAGGATCCCAGCCTGGGCTGAGAGCACAGACTTCCTGTAGGCGGAATGTTGCTCCACAAGTATACCACAGTTAAGGCCCACACTGCACTCTTCTTTCAGTTCTACCCACATGGGCTCCTTCACCTCCCAAGATTAGTTCACAAATATCCCCTCTGTGACCCCAAACAACACAATCGAGTCCTGGGGGTGCAGTATCTGGCCTGCAGGCCTGCCCCTGGGTCCCTGAAAATTAATCCCTGACCATGCCAGGGAGAAGTGTACTGGTTCCAAGCTGCCTATGCGGTGGTCCAGCATGTTTGATGTTCCTCCACTTCGGGGTATGCCCTTCTATGATAGAATTCCTGGGCAAGCAGCACTAGGGACGGACAGTGACCAGGCAGCTCACAGTCTGAGCATTCCTTAGTCTACTGCAGGACTTTAAGAGGAAATTGTTTGAGCCCCACTCTCTGTAGACACCTCAGCGTGGGGACTTAATTGTCTCTCTTGGCAGCCGCAGGTTGGGGAAGGGAGGGGGAGGAAAAGAGTCTGGATGGAGGAAAGCTAGCAATTTGGTCATCTTCACTCCACTCTCTGCAAGGCAGCCCACCTGGAATGTCCTGCCTCCAGGGTCATGCAGATCCCCCAGGACCCACTGGCCCCCTGTGGCTCCTACAGTCTGGGCCAGAGTTGGGAATTGTTTGTGTGTGAATAAGCAAGTGAAAAACTGAAAGGCTGAAGCCCTCTGGGGTGGACAAAGGTGCACGGTGGGTAGAGAAGCAATATGGCATCTGCTGTTTTAGTTCAGGTCTGTGGTGATGGGAAATGCCCCTGGGGAGCTGGGAGCCTGGTAGTTTGTCGGTAAGAAGCTCCCAGTTCTCTGATGGCAACAGCTTATGGTCTCATGGGTTTAGAAAGTCATTCCAGCAGTTTGGAAGCCCACTGACTGTCAGAGATGTGGGTGGGAGAAACAGGCCACTCCACCTACTCCTTTTGCTGGACTCCAAGCCTCTTTGGTGTTGATCTCCATGAATATCTTGCTCCTCCTTGTTCTGCTCTGCAACTTCTTCCTGTGGAGTCCCCCACAGGTTCTAGCATCCTTCCCTCAAAATTACACCCAATCTATAGTTATCTGTTTGTTTGTTTTTTTTCTCTTTCACATAAAACATTTCCTCCCTACTGAGATACTCTGATAGCTCATTTCTCTGGTTAGCCATCTTAGCATCTTACCAGCTTTTTCTTGATTGGTCATTCATTTGGTTGCTCTTGATGTTTGACTGTTTTCCAAAGCTTCTGTTAAGTTATTATAGCCAGTCTCTATTAGTTTTTCTTGTGTTTAATATTTCAGTTAGGAGAATGAGGGCCTGGAGCCTTCTAGTCCACTCTTTTTCAGATGTTCCAATTAAGGTTTTTTAAATTGTGTTTTATATCTTTTATATGACTCTAATAACATGGGTATACAATGAAGAAAAATCTAGAGACAGATTCAAATATGCTGCATACCAAAAGCCATTTTCTAAAGAGTTGCCCAGAGATATATCACCTTCTCGATTTTGTAATATATAAGTCTCAAGAAAAATCAATAAAGTATATTTAGTAAACATCTGTTATATATAAAGAACTATGAACAGCATGGCATAAGGGGAGAAACTGACAATGTAATAAAAATAACATGAGTTTTGAGGTAGAACTTAGCTGGATTCAACTATAAGCCTGGCCCTGGACAAATTATCCAAATTATCTTAAGAATCATTTGCTGGCCGGGTGCGGTGGCTCACGCCTGTAATCCTAGCACTCTGGGAGGCTGAGGCGGGTGGATCGCTCAAGGTCAGGAGTTCGAGACCAGCCTGAGCAAGAGCGAGACCCTGTCTCTACTAAAAATAGAAAGAAATTAGCTGGACAACTAAAACAATATATATATAAAAAATTAGCCGGTCATGGTGGCACATGCCTGTAGTCCCAGCTACTTGGGAGGCTGAGGCAGACGGATCACTTGAGCCCAGGAGTTTGAGGTTGCTGTGAGCTAGGCTGATGCCATGGCACTCTAGTCCGGGCAACAGAGTGAGACTCTGTCTCAAAAAAAAAAAACCTTTGTTCATCAGTCACTGGTTAGTAGCCTGTATGCTACAACCATTCTGCTTAGGTTTGAATCTCAGCTCTGACACTTGTTAGCGATGTGACCTTGAGAGAGTCACTCAATCTCCCTTTCCTTATCTATAAAAGGGATAATTAATGTAGGTACCTTATATTAGTGTGATGAGGATTAAATGGGTTACTCTGTATGAAATCCTTAGAATGGGGTCCGGCACTGTTCTTAGCTATTATCATCTGCAAAACAGTATAATAATTACCACCTTCCAGAATTTCTATAAGAAATAAATGGAATAACTTACATGATGGCTGAAGGTTAATTTAATGTGTCAACTTTACTGGTCCATGTGGGTGTCCAGATATTTGGTCAAACATTACTCTGACTGTTCTTATGAAATTGTTTTGGGATGAGATTAACACTTAAATAAGTAGACTTAGTATAGTACATTGTCTTCCCTAACAAGGGTGGGCTTCATGTAATCAGTTAAAGACTTGGATAGACCAAAAAGGCTGACCCTCCCCTGAGCAACAGAGAATTTTTTCTTCCCAACTGTCTTCAAAGCAGGACATCAGTTTTTTTCCTGTCTTTGGATTGAAAATGAAACATCATCTCTTCCTGGATTTCAATTCTGTTGTTCTTTGAACAAGAACTATGCCATCAGCTTTCCTCATTCTCTGACGTTTGGAATCAGACTGGAACTAAACTATTGGCACTCCTTGTTCTCCAGATTGCTGATGCACCCTGCAGATCTTGAGGCTTCTTAGTCTCCATTATTACATGAGCCAATTTCTTAAAATAAATCTTTATCTGTATTTATAGATATTATATATTGTGCGTCACACACACACACACAAACACATAAACACTCCCCTTATTGGTTTTGTTTCCCTGGAGAATCCTGACTAAAACAATGGCACTCAGTGTTTAATGGATGTTTATGCTTTAAACCCTTATAAGGATACACCTAGGACTGAATTATCGTCAAAGAATTTACTTTTAACTCTGATTCTGATATGCACGGGGACTCCCCCACCCTCATCCCAGGTCCCCTCCACCATATGCAGTCACCATACCTTGAACAAGTTTCAAGTTTGAAGAAATAGTTTTAGAAGCATATAAATGGGCAAAGGACATGAACAGAAGCTTTTCAAAAGAAGACAGAATAATGGTCAGCAAACATATAAAAAAGTGCTCAACATCTCTAATCATCAGGGAAATGTAAATCAAAACTACAATGAGATAGCACTTAACTTCAGTGAGAATGGCCTTTATCAAAAAGTCCCAAAACAACAAATGCTGGCGTGGATGTGGAGAGATTGGAGCACTCATACTGCTGGTGGGATTGCAAATGAGTACAATCGCTGTGGAAAATAATTTGGAGATACCTCAAAGAGCTAAAAATAGAAATACCATTTGATGCAGCAATTCCACTACCAGGCATCTACCCAAAGGGGAAAAAAAAGACATTCTATAATAAAGACATCTGCACTCGAATGTTTATGGGTAGCACAATTCACTATTGCAAAGATGTGGAAACAGCAAGTGCCCATCAATACATGAGTGGATTAATAAAATGTGGTATATGTATACCATGGAGTACTATTCAGCTTTAAGAAACAATGGTGATATAGCACCTCTTGTATAATCCTGGATAGAGCTGGAATGCATTCTACTAAGTGAGGTATCCCAAGAATGGAAAAATACCATCAAATTGGTATTAACTGATCAACACATAAGTGCACATATAAGAATAACATCTATTGGATGTTGGGCAGGGGGGAGGAGGAGGAGGGGACGGGTATATGGATACACAAAGAGTGCAATGCGCACCACCCGAAGGATGGACATATTTGAAACTCGGACTTGGCGGAGGGGGGAGGTGAGAGCAACATATGTAACCTAAACATCTGTACCCCCATAATATGCTGAAATAAAAAAAAAAAGAAAAAAAGAATGGTGAAGTAGCACATCGTATATTATCCTGGATAGAGCTTAAGCCCATCCTTCGATGTGAGGTATCACAAGAATGGAAAAACAAGCACCATATCCACTCGCCATCAAATTGGTACTAACTGATCAACACTAAGGTGCTCACATGGTAGTAATATTCACTGGGTGCTGGTCAGTGGGGCGAGGGGTTAAAAACTCACAACTAATGGAGGCGGAGCACACCGTATGGGGGAAGGGCATGTTTGTAGCCCTGGCTTGGGCAAGGCACATGCATTTCATGTAACCAAAATGTTTGTACCCCCATAATATCCTGAAATAAAAATAAATAAATAAATAGCATCAGCATCAATCAATCAATCAATAAAAGGAATGTTTTGACTAAAGATAAATGAAGGAAATGAGGTCGAAATGTACTTTTCTTATAACCCGATATACTGATTGAAACTGAGCTATACAGTCTTGGAGAGAGGATGTAGGAAATAAAGAAAATGAAGAGAGAAAAATAGGACTTTAAACATTTACCCACTCAAGTTACTCTACCTGAATTATGGAAAGAAAGAGAGAGAGAGTGGGAGGGAGGGAGGAAGAAAGGAATGAAGGTAGGTAGTAGGCAGGCAGGAAGGAAGGAGAAGGAAGGAGGGAAGGAAGGAAGGAAGGAAGGAAGAAAGGAAGAAAAGGAAGGAAGGAAGGAAGGAAGGAAGGAAGGAAGGAAGGAAGGAAGGAAGGAAGGAAGGAAGGAAGGAAGGAAGGAAGGAAGGAAGGAAAACAGACAAAAAACAATGTACATGACATTTATTTTTAAAGGACATATGAAAAGGAACCCTCATGGGCAGAGTGATAAGATGTTCTCTGTAACCAGGAAAGCCTTGGATAAGGCTTTTGGAAAAGGAAAATTTAAAGGTACCTTCAAACTTGAGTGAATACATGCAGACCTTGTGCCCAGTTATATAAATTAATATTAAAATCACTAAAATTGATCACTAGCATGTAACATATTCCCTCCTCTGTCAGTATTCCAAAAATCAGAAAATACTTCACCCTTATATGAAAACTAAGATGAGAAATGAAAAACAAGTAGGAGCAGGAAAAAATAAATAAAACAGCATATGGGAAGACATTATACAATGTTGCAAGACAGACTGTTTCTACACCCTAGACATTTCCTGTTCATATCAAGAAGATGGGCTACATCTGTTTTTCTGCATTCCATAGCTATTTTTAAGGAATTAGCCAAATTGTTTGTTCAGTATCTTAACTCAGAAACTCAAACTGGAGAAAGAGATGAGATTTGGTCACACCCGATGACAAGTCAACAGAGATTTTCTTTGTTTATTCTGTTTCAGCTTGGGTGATGTCTGGCAATTAAGTAATTAAGCAGCAATGCATGGTTTATATCACTTTTTAAAAAAAGATAGGGAAGATTATAGTTCCCCATGTTTTTCTTCATTAGTGTGTGCTTGTCAAAAGTAATTTAATGAATTTTATTTAAGGGGAAAATGGTGAATCTATATTCAGTGTGTCAGGATCTAGCAAATCACCCCATGAATGAAGATAAAAAGGAAAGACAGCCCCAAATTGAATCTTTTCAAATCAGTAAATCTTGTTCTACACTTTCATTTACTAATGTATTAATTTTTAATTTCCATTGCATTTTTGGTTATAATGGCTGACCTTAAATCTTATTTTTCTCCCTAGTTTCCATTTCTTTTTCCTATAAAATGGATAACTAGTATGGTTATGCCCTGTCAAGTTGCATAGACGTACAAAGTTAAAAGACAGAGTTTTTGCAGATAACTCAGGAAGCAGAAAATATCGCAAAGTTCCTTAGAGATCATCTAGTTACATCCTTTCATTTGACAGATGGGCAAAGTGAGGTTTAGCATAATAGGTGACTTTCTTAAAGTCATCCAGCATATTATTGGAATAGCTGGTTCTAGATCTCCTAAATTCCAGTCAACTTGTTTTTCAACTATACATAGCATCCTTATAGCTGAAGATCTGAGTTTTTTTTTCAACAATTCGTTTTATAAAATTGGGAACAAAGTATAGATGACATGTTTAGAAAAGCTTTCTCAATGACCACTTTCAAACCAGTCTGATTTTCATTTTTATCTGTTAGGTGGAAAATATGCTAGTAATTTAAAAGTTATTTTCCTCTTTCTTAATTGACTTTTTAAAATTGATGGCATGATATATGCTAATAAACTTTGAAATGTGATGTAAATAAATATAAAGGCTGCAATCTAGGGATCATTACCCATAGACGTTCCATAGATTTTCTTTTTTATTTGCTCTACAAATTTTTATCTAGTGTACCCCTGTTTATTGATCCAGCTGGCAGCCATAAATAAAACGGGTACCACTTTTAAGGACTTAATTTTCAGAGGTACTCAAAAGAAGCAAAAGAATGAATATGATAGAAAAATTGGTGCTTTCGTTTTTTTCCAAATAATGATACATATAAACATTCTGAGGTCTTAAAAATCTGAGTCACTATGTATGACTAAATCAGCCAGGCATGACCTTAAAATCTCTGGGCTCTTGACTGTATATATAGTTTAGAGTAGTTATTTCTAGGTGGCATTACCAAGTATCTTGATCCTTTTAAGTAAAGGTTTCCAGTTTATTGATATCTCTAGAGACAACCACTGTAAGTTCCTAGAGGACAGGGATCTTATTTTAACTTTAATAATTTTAAAATACTTTCCCACTTGAGCATATAGGATACTCAGTATTGCTTTTCATGAATCAATTTACTATTATAATATCACTATGATATTAAACACATATGCCATTAAAGAGATGCAATAACTAAAGAGAACTGAAAGCAAGAATAAAGGAATAGAAAACCTGGAAATAAATTGACACTTTTCTGTTGCTACAACATTTCAGTTGACAATCCCCTTCTTTCAGAATCATAAACCCTTGTTTTCCATTTCTGTGGCTCTGGTGTTATAACAGTTTCTGCACCCAATAATGGCCTAAAACAACTATTATTTTCTTTTAGAGACAGAGCAGTATCTTCACTTTCAATTTCCCTCTTTTCATTTCGGCCTTTTCTCTCTAAAACAACTAGATTCTTTATCCAACGTTGTCCTTCTTTAATACCAGCAAAGCCAAAGAGAAAAATCATATTATGCTATGTCCTAATCAGAAATTATATTTCCTTCTTCCAAATAAGAAATGTTTAAAAGTAATAATAATAAGTATTCACACTTAAATAGCACTTCACAATTTAGAGAATATAATGCAATGTTTCCTTCAAGACAGTCTGAATGAAAACCATTTAACTCCCCTGGTATTTTCCTCTCAATATGACAACAATTACCTATGTAATTATATTACTATCTTAGACACTTTTATTCTTTATGTTACACTTCTCCCACTATCTGCAGTTTTTCACTGTCCCACACTCTTTGCATGAACAATTTAACTTACATGGATTTGGATTTCAACACTGACACTGGTAACCCTAGAAGTTTTTGACAACATTTTACAAGCTAAGGCAAATCTCTACTACAAAGGCTTGGTCTTTTATTTTTCCACTAAATGTTTTTGAACTAACTTATAACAACTATGGTAAAGAATGGAATAAAGGATTCAGGCAATGTATCATCTTCATCATTACCCGCCATCATCATAGTTTGCCCAGACATTGGAAAAAGCCTCCTAGATAAACCATTTCCCTGTTTCTACTTGTGCCTTCCATTAGCTTATTCTTCACATAGCAATCAGAATAAAACTTTTAAAAAGTATTAGGTTACATGACTGCCCTGCTCAAGACTGCTCAATAGCTACATCCTATCCATTTTCCAACACCATTACTTACTATTCTCCCCCTTGTTCATTTCACCCCATCTACATGCATCTTGACTAGGTCACTCCAGGATCATTGACCTTATGCTTTCCTCTGTCTGAAGGCCTTTATCCCTGATCTTTGCATGGCTTTCTCTTTGACATATACCCTGTCTAAAATAATATATAAATCCATGTTTATATATGCCTATCAAAATATTCACTTACTCAGCTTTATTTTTCCTCACAGCATTAGCATTACCTCACATTATATTATATATTTATTATCTACCTATCCAACTAAAACATAAGCTCCTTGAGGTACTAGACTTTGTCTTTTCTTCATTATATTGCTAGTACCTGATAAAGTACCTAACACATTAAAAAGCATTCAATGTGCATTTATCAACTAAATAAGTGAATGAATTAATGAGCAAAGAACGTGAGCACGAGCCTTGACGAACGATTCTCAATAATTTCAATATACAATTGAATGATCTTTCTAATATCATGGCTTCTCTGCTCCTTAATAGCCTTTCCTCCAATGACCTTTCCCTGCAACCTACCTCAGCTGCCCAGCCCCACTGATATAACCCTAGATCTTGTCATTACCGCTAACTACAATGGCTCCATAATCTCACTTTCACATATCCACATCTCTAACCACCACCTCCTAGCTTTCCAGCTTACTCCCAATAGTACCTCAACTATAAAAATCATTTTATCCCTGATGCCTACAATCAATCTATCCTTCCACTTTTTCCCAGTCTTTCACCATCATGTCCTCCTTTTGCTCGTTATCCAGTTTAAATTCCATGGTCCATTTGCATTCCAACACCATTGCACACACTCTCAAATCCCCTGTTCTTTTCTCCCTCTGCTATAATGATGGAAAAACTATAACTCTGCACCTATTCTGTGCTACACTGGGCAACTGGACATGCCTGGAGAAAAACAGAACCATGAGAACTCACTTTACTTTCAATTCATGATGTAAAGCCTGAAGTGGTCCATTACTGCTGCTTTGCAATCTTATTACATTTCCCTGGCCAATTCACTCTTCACTCTCCCTGAAGATTAAATCACATCATCTGCTTTCTTTTTTAAACCTCAAATATCTCTTTCCCCATCCTTCTCAGCCAATGGCCTTGTCCCTTATTTCCCTGTGTTTCGATCATTCCCACGAGCATACAAACATTCTGCATTATTTCCTCTCTGCTACCTACTGCAGTGTGGCCTTCTGCACATTATTTCACTGCTCTCTGCCTCAGTGTTCTCATTTGTTAATGAAGACAACTCTAGAATTTGCTTCATTGTGTGTGTGCGAGTGCAGAAAATGAGTTAGCATAGGTAAAACACTTAGAACTATATGTGGAGTTTAGTAAACACTATATCAATATTATTATTGTTACATCAATAGTATTATTATTTTTAAAAATCTTCCTTGATATCACATTCCCTCTCAGTAACTGCATCTTTTTTCTTCTCTTCACAGCAAACTTCTCAAATGATTTGCCTATACTTGCTATCTTTACTTCCTCTTCTCCTAGTTTACCTTTTTTTGTTGATATAATTTAAAACCCACTAAAAATGCAAAAATAGTAAAAAAAAGTCCCTTGTACCTCTCTGTCCTTCACTCAGATTCACCAGTTATTAACATAAGATTTTGCCACATTTGCTGTGTCTTTCTTTAGCTAGATTAGATAGATAAATACACACATACATACATATATATTTTTCCCAAATCACTATGGGAGAGTAAGTTGCCAACATTATGTCCTTTTATCCCAAAATACTTCAGTGTGGTGTGCATTTCCTAAGAACAGAGACATTCTCTTATATAACTGAAACACAATTTTCAGAACAAAAAACACTTAACGTTAGAAAATAGTATTTTATAATTCACAGTCCATATTGAAATTTCACAAATTGGCTCACTAATAGATATCCTTTATGGATACTTCTTTTTTCCATCCCAGGATCCAATCCTGTATCCTGTATTGCACTTAGTTGTTACGTCTTTTAGCACCCTTTAATCTGAAACAATTCTTCACTCTTATTCTTTACTCATCTTTATATATTTGAAGAGTATAGGACAGCTACTTTGTAGACTTTGCTTTGTTTTGGGTTTCCTTATCATTACTTTTGAATAAGTCCAGGTTATGCATTTTGGGGAGGAGTACCACTCTTGATTAAGGTGGTGTCTGACATGTTTCTGATCCATGTAATGTCACTCCTTTTTCCTTTGTAATTTGATGTCTGTAGTATTCTCTGTCTTCTCATTGACGGTGAAAAATGGGCTATGTGCAGTTTAATTTGCTCTTCTGTTGATCCATATAGTTTTTCTTTTAGGGTGTGTAGATACATTTGGATTTATGCTGCCAACTACGAAGTCTCATTTTCTCTTGACCCTAATTCAATCAGGCTTTCACCTCTCTATTCAATATTTTTACGGTTACCAATGAGCTGTATCTTGACAAATACAATGATTATTTTGTGTTTCTTATCACACTTAAACTACCAGCCTGGCAATATAATTTGACACTCCCTTCTTCTTTAATAGTCTTTTCACTTGGCTTCTAAGGCTCTCCTCTCTCTTGGTTCTCCTACTTTTCCAAATTTTCCTTCTTTGTTCTCCTCCTATTCTGTCTCTCCTTTATTCTTTGTTCTCTCCTGTTATGTGTCCAGACTTATGTAACCAAATGCCTCTTAGATATTTTAACTTGAATGTCCTATATGCATCTTAACATAACATCCCTCTCTCCCTCTTTGCTATCACAGTAAGGTATATTCCACTTGTCCAGCTAATGAGATAAAAACAGGTGGTAGTAATGCTTGTATTCATCTTGATTCTTCTCTTTCTCTCATACCTATTTAACCCATCAGCAAATCCCCTTGATTCTACCTTCAAAATACATTCAGAATTTGACCATTTCTCATTACTCACAATACCAACATCACAGACCAGACAATTAAGATCTGGCCGGACACGGTGGCTCACGCCTGTAATCCTAGCACTCTGGGAGGCCGAGGCGGGTGGATTGTTTGAGCTCAGGAGTTCAAGACCAGCCTGAGCAAGAGCAAGATCCCATCTCTACTAAAAATAGAAAGAAATGATCTGGACAACTAAAAATATATATATAAAAAATTAGCTGGGCATGGTGGCGCATGCCTGTAGTCCCAGCTACTCGGGAGGCTGAGGCAGAAGGATCACTTGAGCCCAGGAGTCTGAGGCTGCTGTGAGCTAGGCTGACGCCACAGCACTCTTGCCCAGGCAACAGAGTGAGACTCTGTCTCCCAAAAAAAAAAAAAAAAAAAAAAAAGATTTACCACCTGAATTTCTTCAATAGCCTCCTAACAGGCTTCCTGCTTTCATTCTTGCTACCCATACACTTTTCTTCACACAGTAGTCAGAGTAATTCTATTAAATATCATAAGTCAGATAATGTCACTCAACCATTTAAAACCCCCAAAGAACCCCTATCTCAGAGTAAAACCTAAAAATTTCAACATGGCTTTACCATATTTTATGGGTGAATTATGAGGTCCATACCCCCCAAAACTACCCCTATGGACTAATATCCTCCAAAAGTGCTTTAAAATTATTGCATGCCATCCACTCTAGCCTCCTCAGTATTGCTACAACACACCAAACATTCTCTTGCTTCAGGATGTTTGCACTCAGTATTGTCCTGCATGGCATGGTCTTTGCGCAGATATCTGAGGAAAAAAATTAATTTGACAGAAACTATGTGACAGCAAAATGTTGAAGATTTTTTATTTCCATACTATTGAGGGGAAATGAATAAGCTATCACTCAAGACAATGTCTGCTTCACATAGAAAATAAATTTTGAGATGTCAAAACAGAGGGTCTTTCAAGTACTTAACATGTATTGACCAACTTAATTCTCACAACAAGCTGATGAACATCTGGCACAATGTAAGCACTGGGTCAACATCCAAGGGTCAAGAGTCATCAGGAGAAAGAATGTATTTCAGGTCTGGTAGCAATTTTGCCTGCCTCCATGCTTTCTTATTACCCCTTGAGAAACAGCACCACATGAACTTCTGAATGCCAGAGAAACCACCACTACCTATAGGCATACCTTGCTTTATTGTGCTTTACTTTATTGTGCTTTGTGGATAATGTGTTTTTTCACAAATTGAAGGTTTGTGGCAATTCTGTATCAAGCAAGTCTATCAGCACCATTTTTCCAACCTCATGTGCTCACTTCCCATCTCTGTCACATTTTGGTAATTCTTGCAATATTTCAAATGTTTTCATTATTACTTTGTTTGTCATGGTGATCTGTAATCAGCAATCTTTGATGTTACTCTTGTAATTGTTTGGGGCGGTTCCATAACTGTGCCCATATAAGATGGAAAACTTAATAAGTACTGTGCATGCTCTATTCCACAGCATAGTGGAAACATAACCTTTATATGCACTGGGAAACCAAAATGTGGTATGACTCATTTGACTGTGACATTCACTTTATTGCAGTGGTCTGGAATCCCACCTGCAATATCTCCAAAGTATGCCTGTAATTGCTTGGCTATAGCTAGTTTGCTCTTCTTTCTTTCAAGTACGGGGAAATACTTAATAACACTTTCAGAGCCTTATCATAATTTTGGCTGAGGAAAATTTCCACCTCCAAACACAATGTAATAAGAGGGATTGGAAACAATAACAAACAAGAGGCAAAATCTATAAAACAATAGTTTTTAGGATGCTGGACACCAGGCAATAAAGGACAATGACCTCTGAAAATGGGAAACAAATAAGGTGAGCCATATGATTATCCCAGGTTACTGACTGGAGAGAATGTCCAAGGTATGACCCAGAAAGTAGAAGCAGAGACAGAACATGAAGGGCTCTCTGGCTCCCTGTGTTGAAGACCAGCAGCTGACAGTCCAGGAAGAACAAGGAAGCTAGAGTTCATGGGACAGAGTACCAAAGAATAGAGAGCTGCTCAGAATGAGAACCCCAGAAATCTGCAGAGTGTTCTCCCTGAGCTTTCAGCAGAGTACTCACCAGTACAGGAGTGTGAGGAAAGTATTTGAACGTGCGGGGAAAAATTTCCTATAGGGCCAGGAATAGTGTCTATTCCTAGCAGACAGGATGCAAGACCTCATAATTCTTGCGACCTTGAGTAGAGTACTCAGAAGGGTCTTGCTATTAGTGGGGAAGAATTAGCCCTGTGCTAAACACTGTTATGGTCCCACCTAACAAATCTTAAAGGCAAAATTTGTGTATTACTTTCCCAGGAATGCCATAACAAATTGTCACAAACAGCGTAGCTTAAAACTACAGAAATTTATTTTCTTATAGCTCAGGAGGCCAGAAGTCTGAAATCAAGGTCAGCAGGCTGGTTCCTTCTGGAGGTTCTTAGGCAAAACCTGTCCCATGCTTCTTTCTTATCTTCGGTTGGGCACTATAATCCTTGGCATTCCTTGCCTTGTACCCATATCACTCCAATCTCTGTCTCCATTGTCACACTGCCTTCTTTCCTTTAGTCTTAATGTAGCCTTCTTATAAGGACATATGTGATTGGATTTAGAGCCCACCCTAATCCAGTATGACCTCATCTTAACTGATTGTATCTGCAACATCTCTATTTCTAAATAAGGTCACCTTTTGAGGTTACAGGGGAACACAAATTTTGGGGGAATGCTATTCAACCCAGTATAAGCTGAAGGGATCATATTATTTCCAATTAACTTGACTGCATCTGAGAAGTAAGTTCAAAAATATTTATAGTAATACAAAAATATCCAGTATCCAACAAAATGAACATTCACAATGTCTGGCATCCAATCAAAGATTACAAAAGCAGTCAAAGCAAAAGAAAAATACAATCCATAATGAAAAGAAAAAGCAATGAATTGAAACTGAACTAGAACTCACACGGATGTTAGATTTAGTTTAGGAGGACATTGAAGAAATTATAAATTTATTCCATAAGTTCAAAAGACCTAACAAGAGATACTATCCAAATAAAACACCAAGAAAATAAATATTTGTAAAAAACTGAAGGATATCAGTGATTTACATGACAACTTCAAACATCCTATTATACATGTAATTGGACTCATAAAAGGAGGAGTGGAGAGAAGAAAAAAAAATATTTGAGGACATAATGGCCAAATTTTCTCCAATTTGTTGAAAAGTATAAACCTGTAAATCCAAGAATCTCAATGAACATAGATACAAGAAATACCAAGAAAACTACATCAAGGCACATCATAATCAAATGGCTCAAAACCAGTGACAAAGAAAAAAATGTTCTAAAACAACCAGAGGGAAAAAAGAAATATTATATACAGAAGGGGAAAAAGATAAATATTACAGCAGATTTCTTGTTAGTAACAACGTAAATGAGAAGACAGTAGAGCAATATGTTTAAAATAATGAAAGAAAACAAACATCTGTCAACCTAGAATTCTATACCCAGTGAAAATTAACTTTAAAAAATGAAAGTGACACAAAATATCTTCACACATATCATAGCTGTAAGAATTGAACTCCAGCACATCTGTAGTACAAGAAACGTTAAAAGAAATCTTTCACACAAAAGGGAAATAGCAACAGATGGAAATATGGATCTATGCAAACAAATGAAGAGCACTAGAAATGGCAATTATATGAGTAAATGTAAAACATTTTTAAAATTATTTAAATCTCTTCAAAAGATAATTGTTTGAACAAACATATCAAGAATTTATTGTGGGATTTAAAATATATAACACAAAACACATAAAGATAGGAGGGATGAAATCAAAATACAGTATGATAAGATTCTTATACTGTATGTGAAAAACCATAATATAAATTGAAGGTAGACTGAGAAAGGCTAAAGAAGCATACTCTAAGCTCTGAAACAATCACAAAATGGCAAAGCAAAGTGCTATTTCTAACAAGTAAACAAGGGTGATAAAAGTGAATCACCGAAACCCCACTCAATCTAAAAGAAGGCAGATAAAGAGGATAAAAAGGGACAAAGAACAGAGAGGATAAAGATTAAACATGTATCAAGGCTTTAGGTGTAAATCTAATCACATCAATAATCACATTAAATATAAAGGTCAAACATTCAAATTAAAAGTCAGAATTTGTCAGATTAGATAAAAAAGCAATATTCAACTATATAGTACCTACAAGAAACACACTATACATATAAACACACAAGTTAAAATAAAAAGAATGGAAAAAGATATATCATGCTAATCCTTGTTAAAGAAAGCTGGAGCAGCTATATTAATAATTGACAAACTAAATTTCAGGGAAAAGAATTTTATAAGGGTTAAAGAAGGCAATTTCATAATCACAAAGAAATAAAGAGTTTGTCATGAAGATATTATCAAGATAGAACAATCCTAAATGTTTATGCACCTTATAATGGAGATTCATATTACAGGAAACAAAAACTGATATAACTGCAAAAAGAAGTGAACAAATTCAAAATGTAGTGAGAGATTTAAATACCCCTCTCTAAATAACTAATAGACTAAATGGACAGATGATCAGCAAGGACATAATAGATTTAAGGAACACTATCAGCCAATTTGACCTAATTAACATTTATGGAACATTTCACTCAATGGCAACAGAACATATATTCTTTCCAAATGCACATAGAACATTTAGCAGATAAACCATATTCTGGGCCACAAAACAAAAAAGCCCATAAAATTTAAATGAATTCAAATCATACTAAGTATATTCTCTGGCCACAATGTTATTAACTTAGAAATCATGAAAAAGTAGATGAGTTGTCTAATGTGACCCAGTTTCTAGGCTCCATAGACCTGAAATGAGAAGAGAGCAAAAACATGGAACCCAACCATACGAACATTTCATATGAAACTGTGGTGATGTTTGTTGTGGTCATACTATAAATTAGTCTAGCTTGTGTTTTTGTTTATGTATTCCTTACCCTAGTATTATGTGGTAAGTGCATGTATAAAATAAATATGTTTTGTTTATTTGGTTTTGCCGGCAGCTTTGTTGAAGAGAACTTGAGTGTACACCGCTAATAGGTTTAACTGGGTTGAACCTAAACTTAATATACAGTTGGAAAAGACAGAAAACAGGAGTTAAAGAGTCATAAAAATGAAAAATAGTCATGAAAATATTGGACATCATTGAAAGGGGGGCACTGTTTTATTCCGTAACCATGTGATCTATTTCAATAATAATGAGACCCCTCAACCAAGCTAGCTAAAAACAATGCTGCCATAATAGTTCACATAGAAACTGCCACAAAATTAAAGCCATTTGCTGATGAAGTGTGGGATAAGAAAGGACAAACTCTGAAGCACAACTGCAAAGACATCATCAACTGTAGCAGATAGGCCTTCTTTGTTTATTTCAATCACAGGGGATGTTCCTATTTCAGAGGTTACAAGGCAAAAAAAATGGCTTTAATCAATGACAGGTTCTATTGATAGTAACTAAAGCCATAGAGACACAGTGATTGCCAGGGTGCAGCATACGAGGTCTGTCCGGAAAGTGTCCAGCCATGTAATATGAAAAATAGAGACATTTATTGAAGAAGATACAAGACACAGGAAACATTGTACATAGGACAATGATGCCACAGTCCCCTTCAAAGTAGGCATTCTGGGACCTCACACAGTTGTCCCAGCATCTCTTAACCTAACCCGTACACGTTCAACATTCTCAGGTGTTCTGCTTGTTGCAGGCCTTCCAGAACGTGGATCACTTTCAACAGATTCTTGACCATCTTTGAAGCATTTGTGCCACAATTTTATTTGTGCTGCATCCATTGCATCATCCCCGAAAACCTGAATCATCCAAATAGTTTCCGAGGAGGAATGTTCAAGCTTAATGTAAAATTTGATACAGATTCATTGCTCTACTTGCTCAGTCATTTAGAATGCCAGGTTCACACAGTACACATGCTCACTCAACAGCATCTAGCGACCCACTGACTAGTACAGCGAGGGCGTTGTTTTTCACACATGCGCATTATAGTCCACTCTCCTTGGCTTCCAGGTTACCTTGAAGTCCTGCAAACTGTTCTCTTTGTATTAACAATGGCTGGATACTTTCCAGATAGCCCTTGTAAATAGCACTGCTCACTTATGAAGGGTGTCTTTATTCTTTACAACATCTATTATGCTTTTGTTGATTAAAAATAGTTATGTGTCCATTGTAGAAAAAAATGATAAAATTGAGATAAGCTAATGGAAGAAATATTTACTTATAATCACATAATTTAATTGCCGTAGGCATTTAGTATATTCCTTTCCTTTGAGTATCTTTCCTCTTATAGAGTATTTACTAAATTACAAAGAATAATTAGATAATTTAACCTTCAAAGTAATACTATGAGATAAATACTATTATTAACTTCATTTTTAAATAATGAGAATGAGGAGCAGAGAGTTTAAGTACCTGATCAAAGTCAGACAGATGGCAAGTACATACTGTTGTACATCACACTTTTTATCAATATGTCATGAAAATCTTTCCACGGCATTAAATATTCTTCTTTATCCTTTGTTCTTAAAATATGGGGAAGGGTAGGCTTTGGAAACATTTCTTTATTTTAAAGAAGTCTCAAAACAGACCAAACTGTAAAACAGATAAAAACAGGAGTGATGTGTTTGAACTGTTGCATAGGTTTCTAAGGGACCTGACCACTTTTCCTTACCCTCTTCATTGAAAACCTTTTAGAACACATTAAGGAATCTCTAAGTCTTCACAGAACAGATCTAAAACTCTTGTTATATCATGCTATATTTAATAGCCACATTAAATATATTTTCTATCATCTATTAATATATATTTTCTATTAAGTAGATGACCATGATTTCTTTACTTTTAAATATAATGTTGTTGTACATTCAGATTGCTTCTAGCATAAGAGCTTGAAATATAGTCTTAATTTATGGAATGATTTTGTCTTTCTCTTTGATTCCTTTCATGAGTTCAGTTAAGTGTCATTTCATTTCTTCCTGTCGCTTATCCATTTCTATTTGTGCTTTGCGAATTTCTGATTCAAGGTGCATTTTCATTTCTGTAAATGATCGAAGATATTTAATTCAGTTTGATGTATTTTGGATAGAATTTTCTTTTATGCCATGGTTGTTTATTTGGGGAGTGAGGTCAAGGTCAGCACCTGAAATGTTTTGACTCAGTTTCTGGTTTGTCATCATAGTAACTTTTTATGAATATAAATTAGTTTCACATGTTCATTTTATGGATAGGGATGTATGATTAGGGTGGCTTATAAGATTCTTAGTTCAAAAGTGGCCTCCTGTTTCAGTGTGATAAATGCAAAGTCTTTAATGAATAGCTTTGATGGATCTGTTGGTGGTGATAGTGGAGAAGTTGTACACTCCAATAATTCAGTTCTTTTATTTTCAGAATTCTAAATTTTCTCCCACTTTCTTTCTCTTCAATGTCCCACCTCCTAAGAGCACCTCCACTCTTCTTTTAACCTCTTAATATCCAGAAGGAAGGCCTTTCTGAGATATGAGTACAGCACAATTGCAAAGATCAAAGCTTTGGTCCTCTTGTTATCTTTTCAGTATTTTCACATTGTTGGTGGATGCTCTTATTATTGGGGTGGATTTAGCTCTCCTCTTTTTTACAAATTTTTTTCAGACTTCCCTTATTCTCTCAAAAGGCTTTCAGTAGGAATTCAAGAGATACGTTTACGGAATATAGGGTTATCTTTCTACTTTCAGGTAATATGAAATTTATAGTATTCTGTCTTCAAATTATACTGAAGGCATTGTTTCCATGTAGTTTTATTTGCTTTTTGGTTGATTTGTATATATATTTTTTGGAGGATATGTAGAGTGATATAGACTTAGGTGGCACCCACTTTCCTAGAGTTACCCAGTATTCAGAGTATTTTTAAAATCAATTGTATATAATCAGTTCAGAATTTAAAAGATCCCATGTGAGAGCCCTCAGTCAATTTAGCAATTTTTATTTTATCCATTTTTTTTCCTACTGCTTTAGGATTCTTCCTTTCTTGCATCAATCATATCTCTCTCTTTGTTGGCTTTTTCTGCTGATCCTAGGACCTCAATCCTCCATCCTTAACTAAATGCTAGCAAATTACAAGACTCTCTCCGCATAGATCTCAAAAATGAAAGAATTATATACACATCTCTAATCTTTATCCTTTCCCTAATCCAATGTAATGAATGCTATTTAAACTGCTTACCAATGATATCATAATTGACAGATGCAGTGACTTCTTTTTCCCCTTCTAAAACTGGCAGACTATCAAAAACTCTGCTAGAACATTCTATTTATGTAATATTCCTTCATTTATTAATTATTTATTTAATAAATATGTGTTGAAAGTCTACTATAAGCCAGACACTATGCTAGACATGGGGGCATCAACCATGACAAAAACAGACATGGTCTCTAGTCTTATAGAGCTTACCGTCTAGTGGAAAAGATATATGCAAATCACAAGACCACACAAATAAATGAAAATTCATACCTGTGCAAAATGCCATGAGAATAGATAATGGGAAGCTCTGACATAGTCATTGAGGAAGCCATGATTCATCTGACCACATGAAAGAAGGTTCATGTACCTGGAGTGTGGAAAGTGAAAGGGAGAGTTGTGTTAGATGAGGGTGGAGAGGTGGACAAGGCTCAGCCTGCAGATTCTGAAATTGTTGAAGTATTTTGCCTTTACCTTGAGAATAATGGGAAGTCATTGCAATGTTTTCAGTGAGGTGGAGGGATGTGAAGTGCATTAGTCTTCTAGGGCTGTCATAAAAAGTACCATAAACTTGGGGGCTTAAAACAACAGACATTTATTCTATCACAGTTCTGGAGGTTAGAGATCCAAAATGAAGGTGTTGGCAGAGGCATGCTGTATCTGAATATTCTAAGGGAGGATCCCTCCTTGCTTCCTCCTAGCTTCCGGTGGTTCACACTAATCCTTGGCATTCCTTGATTTGTGGCAGCATAACATCAATCTCTGCCTTTATCTACACATGGCCATTTTCCCTTTGTGCCTGTCTGTGCCTGAATTCCCCTCTTTTTTCGAGTACACCAGTCATCAGATTAGGGGTCACCCTAATGCTGCATAACCTTATTTTAACTCGATTACCTCTGCAAAGAATCTAATTCCAAATAAGGTCACATTCACATGTGACAGGGGTTAGGACTTCAACATATCTTTTGAGAGACACAATTCAACCCACAGCAGTCTGCTCTCTAGTCCCCCCAAATTCATGCCCTTCCCATGTACAAAATACATTCACCTCATCCCAACATCCCCCAAAGTCTTAACCCATTACAGCATCAACTCTAAGTCCAAAATGTTATCTAAATATAATTATTAATAAATCAAAAATCCCAAATATCATTTTCTAATAACCTAAATAGGTATGGCTAAGCTTGAAGTAGAGAAGTGGCTATAGGATGGAGACTGGTTGAAAGGTGTGAGAAATATTTAAAAAGTTAAATTGAAAAGAATAAATTATAGATTCAAATATGGGAGAAGGGGGTGGTGATGAAGAAGAGAGGTATTAAGGATGACTCGAAACTTTCTTTTCTCCATTGTTTTTGGTTAATCCACTCCAGTCAACTTTGCAGTAACTTCTATGGGTTGTTTTTCCTCCTCTTGCCTCTTAAATATTGGCATTCTCTGAATTGCTGTCCTCGGTCCTTTTCTTTCTGTGCATGTCCTACCAGGCTGATTCATCACTTCTATGACTTCACCTCATACCTATGTGTCATTGTCTCCCAAACTGTATTCATGGTACAGACCTCTCTCTTGAACTGTGGACCCACATTTGACAATTTTTGTCTAGAAATTTCCATATGACTATTCTTTAGTCAAATGTTGTGATGGTTAATTTTACATATCAACTTTGTTGGGCCACAATGTCCAAATATTTAGTGAAGCATAATTCTGGATTCTAGATGTTACTTTGAAGGTGGTTTTCTTTCTTTGGATGAGATTAACATTTAAATCAGTGAACTTAAAATAAAGCAGATTACCTTCCATGATGTGAGTGGGTGTGGGCTTCATCTAATCAGTTGAAGGCCTTAATAGAACAGAGACTGACCTCTCCTACGTAAGAAAAAAATTTTATCGGCAGACTGCTTTTGAACTCAGACTGCAACTCTTCCTTGAGTCTCCATCCTGCTGGCCTAACCTATCATATTTTGGACTTTCCAAGCCTCAGATTTTGGACTTGCTGAACTTGTAGAATTGCATGAGCCAATTCCTTAACATCTCTCTAACACACACACACACACACACACACACACACACACATTCTGTTGGCTGTTTCTCTGGAAAATAGGACTTATACAAATGTAAGATGTCCTAAATAATTATCTTTTTGAAAAACTTATTTTCCTTGTATTCTCATCTACATAAATGTACAAGATGTCCCAAGACATTTCTCCATTTTCCTCACCATGAACTCCCACACACCACCAAGCAATCACAGCTTCCTATGAGTCTCCGTCAGAACTATTTCTTAAATATGTCCTCTTCCCATTATCACTGACAATTCTATACTTTATTCTATCTTACTTCTCACCCAAACTATGGCAGTTAGCTTTCTACTCATTTTTTTTTCCATCTGTACTCTTGTCCACCACACGAATCCATTCTCTACAAAAGTGCCAGAGTGAGATTTCTAAAACACAAATCTGGCCATGTTGCTTCCCAGCTTCAAATTTTCTATGGCTCAGTATTTCCCTTATTTCCTTAGTGTGGCTAAGAACATTGCTACTCTAAGTAGAGTCCATAACCCAGCAGCAATGGCATCATCTGAGAGCTTGTTAGAAATGTAGAATGTTTGATCCCTTCATGGAACAATTGAATCAGAATCTGCATTTTTCACAGTCTCCAGGTAATTCCAATGCATATTAAAATTTAGGTAGCACCTTAGAGCATAAATTTGGCTAATCACTATGATAACCTACCCTCACAATATCCTGAAATAAAAAAAATCCTTTAAGCATAAAAAAAAGAAAATTAAGGACAAATAATAAAAAAAAAGATCCCTTCTATCCCAGATCTATTGAATACAAATTTTCAGGAGGAGAATCAGGTAATCCATATTTTTACAAAACTCCAAAGAGATTTTTGATGATCAGCAAAGTGTGGGGTCCAGTGGTTCCTAAAACTCTCAATAGATGCAACCATAGATTTCCAACATTTTGATTATATCTATTCACCCTTCCTTCTTTACCTCATCTTTTTTGGGCTTCTATGCCTTTTTACAAGAAATTATTTTGCCTGGCAGACGTTTCCTCACAATGCAAAAATCTCTTATTCATCGTCTAAAACCCCAACTCTAATACTTTTTTTGTGAAGCCTTTCCTAATTCTCCCAGAAAAAAAATTATTATTTCCTCTGTTTTCTGGAAAACATTGGGCAACATTCTATTATAGCATCTAATTATATTGTTATAGTTATTTAATCACATATCTTCACCTCTGCTGGGCTATGAGCTTCAACTTTTAAGCATTGGAGATTTATCATTTTCATATCTCTCCCTGTCCAAGACCCTGGACACAGCAGATTCTTAGTAGATCATTGTCAAATGCTCATTGAATAAGTGAATTGAAACTCTGTCAAATCATATGCTACTAAGAGAGAAATGCATTAGTCTTAACACAGAAGTTTCCAGTACTTACAAAACAGGTCCTTAATAGCATTATAAAAACAATAATATCATTTCATTATTTTATTCACAACTTCATTTTTGAACAATAAAATTATATAGCTCCTTGGCTAGTTTCTTCTATTATGATTTTTTTTCTCTCACCTAAATGATCTAGATCTAGTGTTTCTATAAAAGCGTATGCATTTGTCTTTCTTACCATTGTCATGTTTGATATGTAGAGTATCTTTTGTGCTTACCAGAAAGGGCATTTAGCCAGAGGAACCCACTCATTTCACTGTATGGTATGCTCGTATTTTCCATTGAAAAACTCAAAGTACAATTGCATCATTCACCCTGAACTTTCTGAAGTCAATCTATTTCATATTACCATTACAGGGAATTTTTAAGCTTTGCCTTAAACTGCCAAGTTAACAGGCACCTTCTTCAATAGGATAGAATATTTCAAGGTGAGATTATCAATGTGTAATAAAAGGAGTTGTCCTAAGAGATACCCTGTTATTTATATGATTTCAAATGGACCCGTACAACACTTATTTCAGACTTTACCATTCTATTTCTCCAAATTCTTTAGAATGGCTAATTAATATTGCCTCTAAGTGTCCTATTAAAAAAATGATACAGTGACAGGAAAATTAAACGCAAGGGGATTTTTTAAAGTACATTTTCAAGCACTGAATTGTGTAAGCTAATTTGGTCACCACCCCTTTTTCTTTCTAGGAGTTTTAAAGTTCGATTTGGTTCACTGGGGCATCAGAGTCCTTTCCATTATTTGACTCCCTCTTACTTGTTTCTAGGCAACTACCATGATGTTGTCTCATGTGCATATTAATGATAAACTGTTGCTGTGCCTTTTAAAGGAAGCTCTATTGCTCTATAGCCTTCTTTCCTCCCACCCATCCCCCATTTATACACATGCATGCAAACATGCTACACACACACACACACACACACACACACACACACAGACACACTAGTTGCCTGCTAATTTTCTTTGAAATTTTGCTGGGAGACACATATTTCATATAAGCACTCCAAATGCTGGCATTTTTCAAAAGGTTTTATTTTAAAGAAAATGATAAAGAGAGGACAAATTTGCTATACTAGACATCTGCAATCAGATCCTGTATCATAAGCCTGTGCCAAAACATGTTCAAATTATAATTAGTCAATAAGGAAATCAAGGCAACACTTTCAAGGTGGTTTTGATAAACAATTTAGGATCATCAAAAATGATTCCTCTCTCTCCCAGAAAAGAACAACATCTTTGCTTATTACAAATATGAATTATTCATCTGGCAGTTAGAGAAATATGAAGTTCTCAGAGATGCAGAAGTGCTAAGTTTGAGAAATAGTATAGCATGAAAACATCATAGAAATCCCTTCAAAATTCAACAGAACTAATGATATTTCACTAGTCTTTTTTAGTCAACAAAAAAATCAGTAATGAAAATGGGACTTTTATTAATTATAAATCAGAGGCTTTTGCACACACGCAACATCATACATAAAGATCCTATTTCAGGAAAAAATAGATACAATTTCAAGTACTATTATAAAATAAGAATACAGATCAAAGTTTAATTTTTGAGGAAAAAAGAGTGGAGTTCTTTTCATCATGCTCAAATTTGTGTTTGGGCATCAAAATTTTGTCACTTGAAGCATTTTCATTAAAAAAATTATATTTATTTTACTAGACTTCTTCAAAAGCTTGGTCTGTGTTTTAGATGATGCAAATAATTTTAAGGCATAATTATTATCTTCAAGGAGCTTACCTTCCACTTAAAAAGATAAGGTACCACAACACAAGACATAACGAGACTTAGTCCCAAATCAGTAGTACTGATGGTAAATATTCAATTAGTCCAGAATAAGTGGATATCACTATATGTTGATGTTGTGAAAGTCTTTCTAGCAATACTGCTTGTTTTGAGTGTTCAAGAATGGGTTGGTTTTTGATAGGTGAAGAGGTATTGGGAGAGGAGAGAATGAATAGGAAGAAAGAGTGTATAGCCAGTTGACAGATCTCCCTGACAAAGGGAACCTGTTAGGGGACAGTAGAACACAGGATTGAAAAAGTATGAATGAGCTAAGAAACAGAAGACCTTGAATGCCACCTGAAAGAGTTTGGATATTGTATCCATGAAGGTGCCTGAGCAAGGGATAGTTATAAATGAAAAACAAAGAAAAGTTTTTCATTAAGGTGAAGTTGACCATAATATGACGAATGGTTTTAAATATGGGGATGAGAATTCTGAGCTAGAATTGTGGAAAAATTGCAAGAAAATTAATGAAGCAGGACTCAGTGATAGATTTAATATGGGGGCAAGGGAGACATTAATGCCATAGATGATTTCAAACTTACAAGGCTGTGTTACTGGGAGAATGATGATTTCACTGATAAAAACAGAATTTTTGTTCTCTAATATGAATTATTTCTATGCCAATTTTACCAATTAGAAGAACACATTTACTTGGTGAATGTCATTGCAACAGGAATATTTCTAAGTGACTTTTAAGTTGAGCACCTGTGGAAGATTTATATAAATCTGAACTCCCTCATCTATACTAGTTGTTTAATAACATGAAAATAATACTCCCAAATGGTATAATAAATATATTCCCATGTGATTTCCAGTACCCATCTTCTCTACTGGCCACTCAATCCAGGGAAATTTTACAGACCTAAGTCAGGCCGGATGGTTCTGCATGATCTGATTGTAAAGATCCCAGCAGCTCTCTCTTTCTTATTTTCTCACTCATCTATCAAAACTTAAACGTTTTGGGCTGCTTTTAGCACTATTTTCCCAGCATCCTCTCAGTGAGAAATAATCTTATATTGTAAGGAATTTCTAAAACCATAATGAAAAAACAGAAGTATAATAGACGATCTGTTTTAGAAAGGGATCATGGTCAAATAGGATTTGGAAGTGCTACATGCATATTACATTTTTGAAGTACCAGAATGCACTTAGATTACTTCATAGTCTGAGAAGTTCCCAAGAAAAGAAACTTACTTCATTTTATTTAAACTATTTTTTCCCAAGCTTATTTCTTATTTGTTACAGAATAACTATTTCCAGCTTATGGATATAGTGTTCCCGAGAACACTCATTGAGAAATATAGGCTTATTATGTTTCCCCTCATCTCAGCCTGTTTTGTGCAGCTATAACAGAATACCTGAGATTAGGTAATTTATAAAGAACAGAAATTTATTCCCTCACAGTTCTGGAGGCTGGGAAGTCCAACATCAAGATGTCAACATCTGGAGGGGGCCTTCTTGATTTGTCCTCACATGGTGGAAGGCAGAAGGGCAAGAGAAAACGAACATTATATGTCACATGGCAGAAGAACAAAAGAGAAAGAACCCACTCCTGCAAATCCTTTTCATAATGACATTAACTCATTCATGAGGGCCCTCATGACCTAAACATCTCCCTAACGACCATATCTCCCAACACGGTTGCATTGGAGATTAAGTTTCCAACACATGAATTATGGAGAGGACACATTCAAACCATAGCACCTGCAAACACAGACTTTTGTGCAATACCTGATCAAATGGAATAAATCCTAACACTATAGTTTAAGATATTATCACAGATCATAAGGGGAAATCACTTTGGCAGAAAATCATTCCATGTAGCTGGCTAGCCAACTATTTAACTTATACTTAAGGTTAGACATGCTAACTAGTCTTAGCATGGGTACTATTCCACAAAAGCCCCAGGAATGATTCTTCTTATACTCGTTAATAATAGATATGTATGTATCTATAATCTTGGCCTTTTGCCAAGTCCTAAGTCATTATTTCTAATTATCTGCTAGACACTGCAACTTAGCATATAAGCTATTGCTCACAACTATAGCTAAATAGTAGAAAAATATTTGGTAAGTCCATTACGAGATTCATAAGAACCTTGTACCTTTGCTGACTACTAAAACAATAAAGCAACTCTATATCATAAATGAGGAATAAGGCATAGGTGAGAAAAGAATCAGTGTTGTGATGGGAATTAATCAAGAGAAAAGAAGATAATTTTTAGTATATTTATGGCAAAATAATACAGAAAGTCTCTTTTTCCTCCTGAATATAATAAAAATTTGAAAAGATGAATTCATAAAACCATACAAATCTTGTTTCATTGAAACTAAACCATAGCTATAAACTATAGGTCAAAACATAATGCTTGCAAAACACAACTTAGATTGGTGCAGAGATCCTGGGTGTAAAATATAGCAAAAATTTGCCAAGGCTAAGTGAATAGAGGTCCAACAGCACCATGTCGTTGAAAACACTGGCTAAAAGTTGTATACACACACACACACACACACACACACACACACACATACATATATACATATAATCTCCTAAAGGTAAGATGCTTACCTCAAGGTCATAACTCTATAGCTCTTGTTACAAAAATTGCTGTAGGTTTGAGATGAGGGAAAGCGGCAGTAAGAATTCAGATATGGAACAGAAGTCACATGAAGTGAAGTATAAAAAATAAAAAAGACAGAGGAAGTAGAGTGAAAGCATTCGGGGGTTGTCACTATCAGAGAATACCAAATAAAAATATCTTTCTGAAGAAACTTCCAGTTAGAACAACTCAAATGTATATCAACAACTGAATGGAAAACAAATTTTGGTTTATTATACAATGGAATACTATTTAGTAACAAATGATGCATGCAACACTAATAATATCAAACATAGATAAAATTCAAAATCACTACATTGATTGATGAAAGCCAAAAACAAAGTGTAATGCTTTATAAATCCATTTATATGAAGTTCCAGAAGCAAAACTCCTCTACAGTGATAGAAATAAGAACAGTGGTTACTTCTGGTAAGGGTGTCGGGGTGGGAGATTAATTGGCAGGAAAGAGACCCAAGGGAACTTTCTGGGAAGATGAAAATGGTTTACATATTAATTTTGGTAGTAGTTACACAAATGTTTATATTTGTCAAAATTCATCAAATTATATATTTCTTAATAAAATCTGTGCTCTTCATTTTACATAAATTATACCTCAAAAAACCTCACACATGCATAACTGAAACAAACACACACACACAAATGAAAGGAAAATTTTATTACAAAAAAACCCTCACTCAGGCCCACTCCTAACAGGAACATGGAGCAAGAGTACAAATAGAGACCCACATATCATTTGTCTAAATATTCACAAGTTATAAACCAAGCTAAAAAAAACTATTGAATAAAATATGCTCTATTCTACATTGACAAGTATATCTTCCTAACTATAAAACTAAAAAAAGATAAAAAGCTGTGATTTCCATATGACCAAATTGTTGACAGAATAGCAAAGATGACTGAATTTAATTGTTATTGCACATGTCTAAGTGATCCCTCCATGGGCTAGGAATGTTGGATGAGTGATAAGATGAAGTTATAGTATATAAAAATAATAAATTAATATATATTATTTACTCCATAAATTAATTTTTCTTTACTTCAGCAAAATCATTATGATTTTATAATAAAGATTTTTATATGTTAGGTCCTATTGACAGTAATGAACCAAAAGCTTAAAAATAAATATAATCTCATTGAAATTATGTAGTATTTGGATTCTTTTCATCAACAGATTACAAGTTAAAGGTAAAATATTAAAATTTATAGTTATTTTAATCTACATTTTCAGTTATTTTTCTTTTGATTTTTCTATTAAACTACTAAATATTAATTATAATTCATGAATATAAAAATATAAGCTAAATAAAGCTACAGTTTTTATTGTTCAAAAATTGAATTAAATGTATTAGTTTACTTGAATAAAACTGTTTACACTTCCATCATTCAATGTCTATCTAATTGCTGATATAAAGAACTGGTATCAATAATTCATGCATGATACATCTAGACCTACCTATATACACTGTGAGGAATATGAATTGTCTAATATGGCAAAATGTTCTTTAGCTACAATGTGCAACTCTTGGGAATACCAGCTAATTCCTGAATTCCTTTGGAATCAGAAACAGGAACATGAAAAGAATCAAGGAAGCATCCTGAAGGCACTACTGGGAAATAATGTCTCATTTGGAGAAGAAATTAGTCATTCAGGCCACCTAGAAAAAGGATTTGAAAAGTCTTTTCTGTTACCTAACCAGCTCTGTGGCTCAAATCTCCAGTGTGGGTTGCAGCATAGTCAAAAATCCTTTGCAGATGTCACCATTTTTTTTTTCAAGGAATAGGGCAGAAGATGTAGCAAATCATTTTCCCGGGACTGAAAGATGTTGGCATAGAAGGAGATATTCAGCACTGGGTACTGGACCCCAATTGCCAGAGACAACCCTGTGTTCTTTAACATATTTGTCCTTCGGATTTCTAATACGCAGTTGTTTTCCAAAGTAGTGGGCTCAGGGCTGGGTACCCTCCTACTTGGTTTATGGATGATGGTGCAAGCCTTGCCGGCCTCCCTGGTTTTCTTTTTCTCTTTTCCCCATGATCCCCTCACATCGCTATGTGATTTTCTTAAATCACATTCCTCTCCCGCTCAAAACTTTCCATGGTTTTTTATCAGCTACAGAATTAAGCTCAAATTTGTCAGCTTTGCATTCAAGAATCTCTAAAATCTAGCTTGGCCTTTCTTTTCCAGTCTTCTCTTCTGTTTCATAATGCATATGTCTCTTCCTGCAAAAAATAAAAATTAAAAAACTAAAAATAAAGGAATAAAACAATTTTACTTCTTGTCCTCCTAGAAACAGGTCTGCCTTCCCAATTTTGGAAATTGCAAGATTGTTTTAATGCTCTCCATCTTGCTTACCACTAGGAATCTTTCCAGATTTGGCCCAAATTCCACTTTTATAGTGAAACTTTCCTTAGAAAATAAGCCTAGCAAGATTCTTTCTTTTCTGTGAGTCTTAAGCAATTATTGTCTATGCATATTAATCATTATTTACTAAATTATGTTCTGTCTTTCCCCAAATAGAGTATATATTGCCTGAGGTCAGGGGCTGTGTTTTATACCTCTTTTTGCCTGTGAACAGTACCTTGCACATAATAGGTAATTAATTAGTCCTTGCTGATAGCATGTTTAAGTGATAGCGTAGCTTACTGGTCAGTAACCAGTTAAAGTACAAAGCCCTCCTGCATCCCAAAGGATTGAATCATACTTCAGAAACATTTTTATCTCAGAGTAACTTTTAAGTCTCACCACATGTCACTAATATTAACCAGGCTGTCAGGAGTTAAGATGTCTAGTTAAATTATATATGCAATTTTTATTTATTTTTATATGCAATCTTCAATCATTGATATTAGATAATTTTAAATAAGAAACATTATATAGAGAAATAAGCCAAACAAACATAGTACTATTATGAATATGTCCAGTGAAAGAAGCCATGGGGAGCTGAACGGGCTGTTGTCATAGCCCTAAATGTTTTCTTTGTGAGTTCATTTTACTTTAATTGCATTTCCAAGCAGCATCTAAGTTTACAGTGAGAGATAAAAGTATGGAAGAAAATAGTATAGTGTTATGACTATTTTTACAGCCATCCTTTATTGGTTATTCACAATAAAAAGCACAGCATATTCAGGGTACATTAATAAAAAATGGAGACTATAAAAAGCTATTAAAATAGAATGTACATTATGTTCACTGAGAACACTGTAGGATTGAGGTGCCATTTTTTTCTCCCCAAATAAGGTGTAAAGAAAAGTGTTCAGAACCCAGAAGCTCAAAATCAAACCACAAGTTGTGCTCCCTATCATCGATATCACATAGATGACCACAGACCTTGGAAAGAAATTCCCCCCCCATACCTTATGCTTTTAAGACATGAATTCATATGGAAATTTGATAAAGGGTCAGTTTATTTAGCAAGACTTACTATATGGCAGTTGCCAGTATGTGTGGCCAGGGGTATTCAAGGATTTGCCAAAGGTACTAGTTCCTTTTGTCAAATATATAACACCAAGGAATTTCTTTTTTAAAAAATATTTTTTAATTTCAACATATTATGGGGGTACAAATGTTTAGGTTGCATATATCACCCTTTCCCCACCCGAGTCAGAGCTTCAAGCGTGTCCATCCCCCAGATGGTGCACACCGCACCCATTAGGTGTGAATATACCCATCCCCTCCTCCCCCTCCCACCTGGCTGACACCCGATGAATGTTACTATATGTGTGCACTTAAGTGTTGACCAGTTAAGACCAATTTGATGGTGAGTACATGTGATGCTTGTTTTTCCATTCTCGGGATACTTCACTTAGTAGAATGGATTCCAGCTCTATCCAGGAGAATAGAAGGAGTACTAGATCACCATTGTTTTTTGTGGCTGAGTAGAACTCCATGGTATACATGTACCACATTTTATTAATCCACTCATGTATTGATGGGCACTTGGAACACCAAGAAATTTCTTTCTACTTCCAATGAATAAGAAAAATATAATAATATAATGATCAGAATTGTGAAGCTCCTAATAGAAACCCCCAAAATTTCCTTATCAAGAAGCCATACTCATGCGGTGAAGGCTTTGGATACATTTTCTACCAACTTCCCTTGCATGGGCCTCCCACAGAGACTTCAAAAACTCCTGGTGCTTTTGAAATTGCATTATGTTTAATAAGTTTCTGAAAGCAAACACCCAAACATTTTTATAGGCTTTGTCCTTACAAACTATTTCCAAACAAGCAAAGGACAAGTCTGATTATTCTTCTTAGATGGAAATTATTCAATCAACTAAGTGACTTGTTCACAGAAACTGACACAGACAAAAGTAACAGTCAGTTCTTTTTCTTGTAACCAAGTCCACAATGTTGCCTTTCTAGAGTTATTCCAAACGGCCTCATGTCTGGAATTTGGCCTTCATCGCCAAGGATGATCCCATTTTAAATTCAAAAGTGAAATCAAACCAATGTTGTTTGCCGTGACATATTTGCGAACCTTCACAGCCCTTTACCTGATTTATTGAGGAAAGGGAATTTGGAAGCACATGAAAAGTTTACCCAAGGCTTTCTTTGCAATGTAAAGGCACTTTCATGGTTGTTTTAGATTTACTCTTGAAACTCTGTAATAGATTATAAAACTTTCCTACGTAAAGAGTTCCAGGCTGGAAGAGAATTTATTTGAAAAGCTTCAGTGTTTTTCTAGTTGACAGTAAGTCTAGGAAAAGGACACTGCAATGATCAGTCTTTTTATTGGGAACCTTGGATTGAACTACAGGGTGGATTTTAAAAAACAAAACAAACAAACAAACAAAAAACAAAAAGCCTAGAGAAGTCCCAGGGCACAAAAGTTTCCCAGACTTCAGAGAGACCGCTCACCACAGAGAGGGCCCCCAACTAGCTGATGGAATCACCTTACCCTGGTTGCTAATGCAAACTTGCTTAAAATTAATACATCTTAAATGTTTTGCTAATCTCTCCTCCCCTGATTATTAGGCAAATCATCACAATAAGAAAAATTTATCAAAAAGCACAAAACCTAACAAAGGTGCTGTAGTCATACTAGACTATTTATAACAAAATGAATTATAAACTCTCAACGTCTCCATGGCTCCTGGGTTATTGCCTAGTGGCAAACACACCATGGGAATTCAAAGACATTGTACATTTAGGTACCTTTGTAATTCTTTTATTTTGATTAAATTAAACACTGACAGAAAAGTTGTAAGATAATACAAAGAACTCCTATATATCCTTCAGCCTGAGTCACCAATTGTCAACTTTCAATACATTTATTTTATCATGCTGGGCTCTTTTGCAACAGCATTCAAAGCTTTACTTAGTGTCTAAAGTCATAATTTATTACAACGTATTGTCTAATTATTAGGGACAGAGCTGATCTATATAGAATGATGATAGCAATGGTAATGATAATGATAGTAATTTGCACATTAAGCAATCACAAGAATGCATTACACATAGGTAAGCATTATCCTTTTCAGGTTACAGGTGAGTAAATTGAGGTCACAGAGCTAGAAAGTAACATAGCCAGGATTCAAATTCAGGTCTATCTGACCCTAAAGCTAGGGCTTACAAATATTACTGAATATTGTCCCTTAACAAGTATGGCAAGGAGACTCATTTTCCTCAGTCTATCTGATCCCTAATGGGTTAGCCCTTCACTTGGGAATTCCATCCATATTCTTAATTGCTGTACAATCTAAAAATGTAACATTAATCAGAAGCAAAGATTCAGTTCTGACAATGATCTCAAAAAAAAAAGAGTTTAATTTAAAATAATGCAGCTCTGGATGAAGAAAATTCCAGTGTTTTGTCCTTAAGGATGGTATCATTTTTAATCTGAAAAATCGAAACATTCACATTTTTCTATTTGGGAATAACCAGTATGAGATTGTGAGCCCTTTTCAATCTTAAATTGCCTATTCCCAGACAGTTTTATTTGAATGAGCAATTCTTAGAGAGGAGTTCCTATCCACCTACTACCACACCATGTCCCATGCTAATAACAGTCCCAAGTTTGTTACTCTAGAGGAGATCCTTGGGAAAACAGCCAAAGCAATGAAGGTAAAATAAAATAAACTTATCAGTGACTCAACCAGGGAGTTCAAACCATTAACACATTGGAATATTCTAAGTTCCTGCCAGATCGTTTAATGATTCCAGAAAATATTTAAATATTCCAGCAGGAGTTATCAGCCTGTGCATTTGTGTGAGTGGTGTGTGTGAGTGTTTTTGTGTGCATGTGTTTGAATGAACATGTAGTATGTATTGAGTATGTGTGTCTGTTTCTAACAAGATTTCAGCCTCCTTTGATTCTAAACTCTATTCTCCCAACAAGACTTTATTTCTAAGAAATAAGAACACTCTTTGTAAAGTTGGACAATTGATTTTTGATTTTCCATTCTGAGCCTTTTTGCTTTGACCAGGTGTTTTAAAGCAGGTTGCCAAAGAACCTTCTTTATTTCTACTAGACAATAGGAAAATATCAAGAACTACAAATGCTCCTGAATATACACTAAGGCCATGGCAGGCCCACAGATTTTTGGCTGTTTTAGTCATTTTCTCTAGAGAAGTGTGTTCTAAAATTGTTTCCTGAAGTTTTAGAGAAATAATAGAAACTATGACTAATTTTCTAGATTTTAAGCCAAGATTGTTCAACTTAATTGCTTAACAGCAATAATTCTAAGGTTTCCATTTTATGGAAAGTTAAAAGCTCGAGCAAGTTTATACGTTATCTGATCTGGTGAGCCTTAAACTAATTAATTCAATAAAATATATTGAAGGTCTGCTATGCTAGACATAAAGAATACAAAAATAAAAATGGTATCCTTTTATTAAAAATATTTATTAACAATAACAGAAAATACTAATTATGGAATGTGAGAGTCAATGTGCTAAGTGTTTTATGTAAATTTATAAATGCTACTTTATATACTTCTTACAGAAACACTACAAAGTAGGTATTATTACTATTTTCATTTTAAATATGAGGAGAGTTTTAAAGAGGTTAAGGAACTTGCCAACTAGCAGATCTGGAATCAGAATCCAAGTCGGTTTGACTGAAAATCTTGCATCTTGTTATGTTGTATCATATAAAGGGAGATATATTTACTCAATAAATGTCCTAAAGTTTTATGAATGCTATAATAGAAGTATGCCCAGCAGAGCATGAAAGAGGGCATTTAAAAGATGGCTCTCAGGGGTTTAGAGAGATTCTAAAGGACTGGAACAGCATTTCTTTGTAGGGAGTCATTATAGAGATCAAATCAGTAGACATTATCCAATTGAACTAACAAGCTCAAAATGATATCTCAGGAAAAGTTCATCTCTGGAGTCCTCAAAAAGGCAAGTTTCAGAAAGAACACAATAAATGCAAACTCCAAAAGCAATTCAGGATGAGTACAGACTAAACCTGTGCTATCCAATATAGTAGCCACTAGCTATATGTGGCTTTTAAGCACTTGAAATTTGGCTAGTGGAAATAGAGATGTTCAACAAGTGTAAAATACACATAGGATTTCAAAGACAGCCCAAAGAAAGAATGTAAAATATTTCATTAATAATTAATACTGCTTATATATCGAAATCATAATATTCTGGACATTAGAACAAATAAGAAATGTTGTTTAAATGAACTTAACTAGTTTGTATTTATTTTATTTAATGTAGCTACTAAAAAACTTAAAATTACATATATGTAATTGCATCTATGGCTTATATTTCTATTGAACGGTGCTGAACTAGAGTTTTTTCTCCCGACCCATAAAGTCAAGAGTGGTTTAGATTTGTATCCTTAATGTTAATCCAGAAAGAAAACAGCTTCTAGACATGCCTTTCCAGTATTTACTAGCTCCTTTGTTCAGCAGCTTGTGAATCACCATCATTCTTTAATCATCACTATACTAAATATAAACCCTTCAGGTATTGGGTTTTAGTTTTTATCACAGATACTTGACCCAATGCCTTACACATAGTATCACTCAATAAATGTTAAGTGTCTGATTTAAAAAACTGTAGCAGAGTCTGATTTCTTTTTCAACAAATCTTGTAGAGCAACTTAATTATTTTAACAAATGTTGCCTTCTTTTAAAGCAATCATCGTAGAAAGATCTGTATTTACTACAACAAATGATAATTCTGCTGTTTATATTAAATATTTTCCATCTCCTTTTCTCAATCTGATCTTTCAATCTGTTGGAGCACTATCATGGATATTCTCAATAGGAAGCATATCTTCGAATTCAAAGGTTAGAAAAACAGAGTAACAAAGCTCTTAAAGATTAAAGCTCTTAAAGCGTCTCTTTCCCCAGAATGAGCATCATTTCTCTCATATCAAGGTTCCTTCTGCTTTTTTCATATCTGTATTCACTTATTTTGACAGAGAAGACAGAGCCAAAAAAGGAGTTGACCAGGTCAGCTTTCTGTGTCAAGTTACCCGCTATTCAGTGAATCTTCATCTTTTCATTCTTCTTGTTCGAAGCATGGATTATAGTTTAAAAAATTAACAAATATGGCACTGATACAAAATAGTTGCTTCTTAGAATAGCTGCTGTAAACCAGAATGGCTGCACCAGTGTAGGACTTAATATCAAGCCAAGTTCTAAGTATAACTAAAACAAACAAAAATAGTCTTTTCCACTTTTAACATTATTAAAAGCTTCGGTGCTAATCTTTTGTATTTGTCTTTATATATGAGCATCTACTCCCATTTTTCATAAATGTCTTTTAAATTGAGCTCATTGGAGATTTCTTTGCAAAGCTACATAACTTCTTCCTTTTCTTCCTTACTCGGATCAATAACAAAAACATTGTATTTTATGGCTCTCTTGAAGATAATTTCTGGATACCTGCTCGGGTATTCCTCTACCCATCTTTAAGGAATGTGATTCTTAGTTTGAATGGGTTAAAACTCTGATTTTTAGCAGGCAGTTGGGGACAGAGATTTTGTCTACAACAAATCCTGAATATCAGTCATCTTGGGCCACCAAAACAAGATACTACAGACTGGGTGGCTTACACAACAGACATTTATTTTTTCACAATTCTGGATGCTGGACGTTCAAGATCAAAGTGCGGAAGGGTTAGTTTCTGGTGAAACCTCTAAACCACTCTTCTTGGCTTTCAGATGCCTGTCTTCTCACTCCTCACGTGGCTTTTCTTTTGTGTGCAGAGTGAGAGATCGATCCCGGATCTCGGGTGTTTCTTCCTCTTCTCATATGGATACAGGTCCTATCAGATTAGGGCCTCACCCTTATGACTTCATTTAAGCTTAATTACCTCCTTAAAGGCCCTATCTCCAAATACAGTCACACTGGGAGTTAGGATTTCAACATATGAAATCGGGGGGAGGAGGCACAAGTCAGTCTATAACATCCGGGATGGGAGCATCATTACTGCTGTGATATGTGCTTTCTGAAACTATGCTAAATATTGATACACTGCATTTCCCGCTGCAGCATTCCTCTTTTACTAGCCAAGCAAGTAAAAACTTTGGTATAAAATGGATGCCTTTTTGTTTTATAAGAAATATTTTTTATTAAAGTATAAAAATAATATAACATTCTCTCAAAAGCATAAGCATTTGGCAGTAGACACTTTGACATAAATAATGGGCGTAAAAGTCTCATGATAATTTAAATAAAATCTGCAGAGACTGTGTTATAAATGCTATCATAATATGAGGTTATAAAGAGAAGAAGTTTAATAAAACTCCATAGGGACCAGGTTACAAAATTAAAGTGTGCCTACATAGCATGTCTCCATGATAATGAAGAAAACAAGCAAAAATCAAAACCGAAAACAATAAAATACTAAGTATCGAACTTAATTATACTTTCAGATGAGGTTTCTGAAGATGTAAATGAAAGAGCTTTAAAAAATGCCATATACGTACGTCTATTTTCAAAGTAGAATTGTTGATCATTTAGAAACAAATGTTATAATTGTGGTTAAATTTGCTTTTACCGTCATTATCACATTTATTTATTAGATGTTCTAATGTTCAAGGCACTGTATTAGATGCTTTACAGGACAAATCCACTGTTTTTGTCCATTTTAACAATCAAATTGGATCACAGCACATTCAATCTGATGGATTGCTGCACAAGGAATCATTAAGATAGTCTAAACTACCAAATTGACTGTGCCACGGCCAATTGAGTAACTCTGTACAGACCTGGACATAGAGAAGGCACAGCCTCTGATCTTGAGGTAATTACTTTCTAAATCACTAAAACATTATTGTTATAACACCAAATCAAATTGATGAAACATAATGGCACTCGATATTTCTGGCTTTAGTTAAATGCTCTGTGAATGCAAGTAAAGTATTGTAATATCTCATAAAGAGTGGCCAGAAGTGGCCAAGTGTTAAAGGTCCGAACCGCAATGAGTTGCGTCAGAAGTCTGGGCTATAATAAAAAGAACCTTTCAGACATGTTTGCAGAAATAATTTTGAGCTGAGTCAGAAAATCAGTAAGGACACACTTAGTCATTCACTCAATAGATACATAGTGAGTGCTTACTATGTACCAGGTACTATACAAAGGATGAAAGACTTCCACTCAGGAACTGTGGGACCTTGCATAAGTCACTTGATTTCTCATTCCCTGTTTCAATGTAACTAAAATAGATATTATGATTTGAATACTACCCACAACACTGTGTTATTGGGAGGAATGTATTTGAAGGGCAAATAATGCTGTGCTTTCTGATTAGTTTTTAAACAATCAATCAATAAAATGAAACAAATCCCAACTCCAAGAAACAATTGCTGTTAACTTCCTTCTAGTATTTTTTTTTTACCATTTTTTATTTATGGCTTTATGATCCATTTAAAATTTTTAGATAATATATTCTCTTGAAAGCATTTTTCCTCACTGTTAAAAACTTCCAAAAAAAGATTTTCATAACTGAAAATACGGATCTACAATAATTTATTTAACCAAACTCTTGTCAAATATTTAAATGGTTTAATGTTTTTGCAATTTGAATAATGTTGTTATGAACAACTCTCTATATAAATCATTGTCTCTAGCTCTTATTATTTCCTTAGGACATAGTTTTAGAAGTGGAATGCTTGGTTAAGTGGCATAAAACCTTTTGAAAATCTTGATACATGTTTTCAAATTGTTCCTTCAGAAACTTTAGCAGTGTAGACTCCCACTACTATTCTCAGCACCACTGAGCACTAATACAAGAGACAAAACAAAAAAATCCAATTTGACAGGTCAAAATAAAATGACACCTTACTGTTTCAATTCGTATTTTTTCAGCTACTACTAGTAAGGTGGAATGCATTTTCCTATGTTTATTGGCCATTTTTACTTTATCTTTTGTGAATTATCTATTTGTATTCCTTACTTTACTGTGGAAGTATTACAGGTTATTTTCCCCTTAAACTGGATGATATTCTTTATGTTATAGATATTAACCCTTCATCTACCTCATTTATGTTCTTAATTTCTCATCTGCATTTTGAGTTATTCATTCTGTTTTAATGTTCAGTTATTTTTTTCTTTTTTTCTTTTTTTTTATTTCAGCATAATATGGGGGTACAGATGTTTAGGTTACATGTGTTGCCCTTGCCCCCCCTCCCCGCCTCAGTCCAGGTTTCAAATATGTCCATCCCATTGCGTGGTGCGCATTGCACTCTTTGTGTACAGCAGTCATACCGAGAACCAATCAAAGATTCAATCCCCTTCACAATAGCAACAAAGAAAATAAAGTACCTAGGAATATATTTAACTAAGGAAGTAAAAGACCTCTACAGAGAGAACTATGAGACATTGAGGAAGGAAAGAGCAGAAGACGTAAACAGGTGACACCTATTTTTTTTTCTATCCAGTGTATCTAATTGGAAGTAAAGCTTTGTGTGTTTAGAGAATTACATTTTACAAGAAAAATTACTCTGGGCTTCTCATCTCTGCTCCTTTTTATCCTTAAATAAATACATATGTTTGTTATTGTATATCCAAGAAAATATTGTCTAAGAGTTTTAATAAATGTTTGAAAAAACACTCAGATAGATTTGGAAATGCTAAAGTAAACACAATCAAATGTTTTCTTACTGCAGGAACTTTTGATTTTGTAAAATATGCTAATATGCATTGTGAATCTTCAGAAAATGGTATATTATTAAAATACTTTTCAAACTTGTAGATTTCAAGATCTTTCTGAAAAAACTCTTAAAGACTTAGTGCTCTGCAGAATGCAATACCATATAGTAACTAAACTTGTTACTTAAGGAAAGAGCTAGTTAGAAGCTAACACCATTTAATATCAATTATGCCGATAAAGTCTAATTTAAGAAACCTTGAAATACAAAAATCTTAAGTGGAAACACTTTTTTAAAAGGCTTTTTAATACAGTTCTTCCTCTTCTAAGCCCTTAAATATTTTAAAAAGCTTTAAGGTGGGCAGTATATAAAAATGGTTAAGAACCAGGCTTTGGAGTCAGGTGTATTTGAATTTCAAGTTTATCACTAATTAAAGTGTGACATTGGGCAGGTTACTTTAGTCTCCAAGTGTTGATTACGATTACTATAGCTCTAAAATGTGGCCAATAGAAACACTTTCTAAGACACATTAAGATTAAATGAGATCAGCATGTACTAGTATTATATACACAGTAACTAGTAAAAGTTCCATACTATTATTCCTATAATGAAAATTTATTGTTATATTTAAGAAGATGTGATTTGGTATATGTAAACTTAATTATTAAGTGTTAGCCACTGTCAATTTGAAAGGACAGATTTAAATAGCATCCTGAAATTATTCTGGACTTCCTATGTTACATCATTTACTGAATCATGAAATTCAGGAAGCTTCTGCTACATGGGGTGTGGGTGGGTGAGTTACAATGTACTAAAAATACCTTGTAATCAAAATGACTTATCTGCTGGACAATCCAAAAGTATAGACCTTATGTTTAATGGCATTATAATAAATTCTAATATCTGAAATACTCCAATGGAAACATATCATTTTATTTATATAAAAGCATTTCTAATTTCTTACCATGTTCTATTAGTAGCATTCTTCTATAATTAGTCACAAGGATATCACACACTTAGCTTGCCAGTAATTGTACAAGAAATACTTTATTACAGTGTAAAGGAATCTCAAGGTAAATATACACACACACAGACACACATACACACACACATATATGTCTGCTCTGGACTTAGATGCATATATACATGTGTATGTATATTTAGAGATTTATGCATCTAAGTCCAGAGAAGATATATACAGCTTAAAAGAGCATCAAATAAAATATGTAACAATGTTTTTTTTTTTTTATTTCAGCATAATATGAGGGTACAGATGTTTAGGTTACGTATGTTGCCCCTGCCCCCCCGCCCCCCCTCAGTCCAGGTTTCAAATATGTCCATCCCATTGCGTGGTGCACATTGCACTCTTTGTGTACACATATACCCGTCCCCTCCTCCCTCCTCCCCCC
>CAUYSK010109236.1:0-31753 GCA_963575035.1 Avahi laniger | reverse complement strand
AAACAAATAACAAAATGCAGCCTATGTGCATGTCTAACACACAGTTGGTGCTCAGTAAATATTTGTTGAATAATTTTTCAAATTCTTTAGAAACATCATCAAGAATAACTATGAGTATCATTTGTTCTTTTGGATAGATGCCCAGTAATGGGATTGCTGGATCGAATGGTACTTCTACTTGTGTCTCTTTAAGGTATCTCCATATTGCTTTCCACAGAGGTTGCACTAGTTTGCAGTCCCGCCAGCAGTGTATGAGTGTTCCTATCTCTCCGCATCCATGCCAACATTTATTGTTTTGGGACTTTTTGATAAAGGCCAGTCTCACTGGAGATAAGACACCTGCACCCGAATGTTTATAGCAGCACAATTCGCAATTGCAAAGATGTGGAAACAACTCAAGTGTCCATCAATACATGAGTGGATTAATAAAATGTGGTATATGTATACCATGGAGTACTATTCAGCTTTAAGAAACAGTGGTGATATAGCCCCTCTTGTACACTCCTGGATAGAGCTGGAACACATTCTACTAAGTGAAGTATACCAAGAATGGAAAAACAAGCACCGCATGTACTCACCATCAAATTGGTATTAACTGATCAACACATAAGTGCACATATGAGAATAACATCTATTTGATGTCAGGCAGGGGGGAGGGGGGAGGAGGGGACAGGTATATGCATACACAAAAAGTGCAATGTGCACCATCCAAGGGATGGACATGCTTGAAACTCGGACCTGGGGGGGAGGGGGAGGCAAGGACAACATACGTAACCTAAACATCTGTACCCCCATAATATGCTGAAATAAAAAAAAAAGAATAACTATGAGTATAAACACTGATGGTTTTAACATATTTATTATTTATCTACCATTAATTCATGTATTTATTCATTCAAGGTATGTTTATTGATGCTTACTCTGAGCTAAGACATGGTTCAAAATGTTGGTGAACCAAGTAGATAAACTTTTCATTCTCTGGGAGTTTCTGTTTTAGTAACTCAGCATTGGTTATGTCATTGTAAACTTGATCTATATAATCCCTGCCCTGATGGAATTTCGGTTTTAAACACACCAGGAGACATGTAACAAGATATTACCCTTAAGCATGTGATTCAATTTTAATAAAGTTATCTGTAATAATCAATGGTTAGGCTAACCTGTGTTGGCCACTGTAATATTAATTTAATATGTGGCCCATTATCCAAACCATTTTAGTCAAATAAAATTTTCCACTTAATGACGTCTATTTCCATTTCTATATGAATGTTTGGAGAAAACATTCTCAGTTACTGTAATTCTGAGTTGACAAGATAATTTTAGGGGTCCTTCCCATTTGAACTGGAGCCTTACAGCAAAGTAGAGTTCAGCGGCCTCAGGTGTCTGTGGGTTTCTTCCACATGGTTTATAGTCTGATTTCAATTAACACTACTCATAGAAATATTTAGTCATGTAACTCCTGGGAAACAGTTTATTTACTTTTTTTATTCATTACAAATGAGAGATCATAGAGTGGTTTATTTGGTCAAAATATTTTGGGAGTGTGTCTCTTAGGTGAATGTGGATCCTTTCAGTGGTCCATGGATTAAAAAAAGAATATTTGAGAATCACTTCCCAGCAAATACATCCATGGATACAATAACCTGGCTCTAATTCTCTCCTGTACTGGTCTTAATGTATACCAACATATCAGAAGTACTCTGGTTCTGTGAACAATTTATTCCTTGCTATAGGCATGTTTATATTTCAACACACTATTTATTCTTTCTTGCTTTAAATACAGCATAAATAGAAGCATATTGAACAAAAAAAAGTCTTATTGTTTTTCTTCACTTTCTTTTCTTCTGAGACTCTATTATTTTTATAATGATGTTACATATATATTTTCCTTCCACATCATTTATTCTTTAAACATTCCTGTTCATATCTAAAAAAAAGTCTTTGAATCCAATCTTTCAGCTCGCCAATTCATTCTTTGGCTAAATTCGACTGTGCTATGTGTTCTTTTATTCCAGCTCGCACTGTTTTTTAGAATATTTCTGCTTTAAAAAGCTCTTACTTCTGTTTTAAGGATAGTTATTAAGCCTATTTTAAAATTGTGATCAATCAATAATTCTGCTGCATGTGGTATATATTTTTCAGATTTTGTTTGCTTGTTTGTTAAAGAGAGCTTGTCCTCCTCTGGTCTGTAAATTCATGTTTCTGTTGGAGAATTCAGCATCCATTTCACAATACACATTAAAGAAGGTTTGAAGGTCAAACTCTCATGTGCACTCCTACATGTGAGTTTAAGGAAGAGAGGCAGGGAGATCTCCAAAATGAAGAGCCTTGGGCAACATTGAAACATTGTTCATTAATTACCTTTGCATATTGACCACTGTTGGAGATTCACTTTTAAATCCTTCATCTGTGAGGAATTCTCTTTCAAATATTTATGAAGCAGTAGCATCGGGCGGAGACAGTCTCTTCAAGATGTGATCAACACACCTCGGAGGTTGACAGGCAAGAAGGTAGAAGGTAAACAAACATCTCAGGGAGGTTTTCTTTACCTATTTTAATCAGCTTCTCTCATCAGCGAAATTTTTACCTATTGTAATATTGTACCAAGGACATGCTTCAGCCTGAACAGCTCCCCGTATCTTCTGCAAAGAGGCAGGCTTCAATTTTTCCAAGGCAATGCAGGGGAGAGAAAAGAACAGAAATTAAAAATTTTTCTCTGTTATGAATTGAATGTTTGCATCCAATTAAAATGTGCTCGTTGAAGTCTGAACTTCCGATGTGACTATGTTTGGAGATAGGTCCTTTACAGAAGTAAGATAGATTAATTGAAGTCATAAGGGTAGGGTTCTGATCAGATAAGATTAGCGACCTCTCTCTCTCTCTTCTCACAGCCATAAAAATAAGAGGTCATGTGAGCACACAGCAAGAAGAGGGCCATCTCTAAGCCAGGAGGAAAGTCCTCACCAGGCACTGAATCAGCTGGCACTTTCATCTTGGACTTCCCAGCCTCCAAAACTGTGAGAAATAAATTTTTGTTGTTTAAGTAACCCAGTTTGTGATATTTTGTTATGGAAGCCCACGATGACTTATATATTCCCCTACCTGTGTTCCAACCCACTACAACCAACACCATCTCCTAGCAGCCTTTGATCTTCCCAGTGGCTTTTTATTTTTTTATGTTCCTTTCTCAAATTCATGCTTCATGCTTGCATTTATAGCAAGCTGCCATAGCCTCATAGGCTAGTTCTCTATCTTGTGTCCTTTGCTTTCAAAGCATCAGTGCCCTTTTCTTTTTCCACATGCACAATGGTGAAGATCATATGGTCCCAATAAATTATTGAGTATGATGATTAAATATGCTTTCGTTCCTGTCAGAAGCAAACATTTCAGCAACCCATGGATTTCAGGGTGCTCTTAAAAGCTCTGGCCAGCATGATTTTTGTACTTGTTCTTGTTATTATCCTGATTAGGAGGGTAGTTGGTTTTTTTAATCTTCATGAGAAAGACAATCTTATTTAAGAAACATCTATGAAAAACACTCTGAAAAACATAAATTATTTCTCAAGTGTTATATGTACGAAGGAACAATATCACTTTTATAAAACATAACTGCTACAAATGCAATTGTGAAATGAAAAACTGTAATTTAAAATAGTAAATTTCTATGTATCATTTGAGGATCAAAATCAACCATAACATTTTGTCATTTATATGGGAAATATGTTACTCTTCTGGAGTTCTAATTCATAATTTCTTGTATGATGATCACTTGGTAAGGAGTATTCTTTTTTGATTTTTAAAGCTACATTCTCATTTTTGTCTATCTTTAAGCATATATCAATGTACTCTTTTCATACTTTCTTTGGATTACAAATATGAGTCCTTCTCTGAAGTTGTTTGATGTAAATATTTATGCCAATATTATTCAGAATAGACTTTCACATTATTTGAATATAAGAAAGATACCATGTTAGGGCTAGTATTTATGGTGGTTCCAATAATCATAATTACTACTCATTGATTGACATTCATTTATACACTAAAGAATACTCATTGACCAGTTTCTATGTCTCACCCACTTTTTTAGTCAGTATGTTGAATATGAAAACGTATGCTATGGAGTCTTGCTTCCCAAGGGTTAAGAGCAAGGAAAATTTATGTGGTAAGGAATAGTATGTATAAAAATCATACCATGTAATTATTATTTAGAAATTAATAAAAATTGGAGATAATGAAATTAGCTTCAGTAAACAGCTGAGATAAAAAAGATGGATGTGTGTTTTCTAGGCAGAGTAGGGTGAGACATTCTTTTCAGAAGACTGGTAGCTGTAACACAAAATGTTATATGCTAATGGGGGATGGGAGCAAAAGGATAGAGAGAGAGAAGGAGTGAAGGAACAAAAGAATGAAATGAAGGAAGGAAAGAAGAAAAGAAAGAGAGGGAAGAAACAAGTGAGGAAGAAAAAGAAAGATAGATAAGAAGAAAAGAGAAAGAAAAACAAAGGAGAAAAGAAGGAAGGAAGGAAGGAGAGAAAGAAAAAGAAAAAAGAAAGCACATAGAGTTGTGGGAACATTGAGAAATTGAATTTGTCCAGGGATGATAATGTATATATTATGATGGTAAGATTGATCTGCATGTAAGAGGAACTGTAGAGATGGTGTCATTATGGATAGGGTTTAGGGAGAATATAATAAATTACCTTAATCCTAAGTGAGTCTTGAAAATGGCAAGCCAAGGTGCAAAACCACATGCCTGAAATCATGGGATACTCATGAGTGATCAATTGGAAGGTAACGTTTATAGGATTTGCCTGATGAAATGCGTGAAGAACCTCAGGCTAGTGTGCACTATAATGGCTTAACAGCAAATACTGGGTGAATGATATTTGTGACTCTTTGTTCCACACCCAATCTAGACATAGTGAAGGGCAGAGTAAGAAGTGCAATTCAAGTAACAGACTGAGAAAACTACTCTGAACATTGGGTCAATTTATAGCACCCCATCCACTACATATCTCAGTTTCAAGCATAACCTTCAAAAAGAATCAGCTTAATTTTGAAAGTGGAAATACCATGTGCACATTTAATTAACCTCTGAAATACATGAACACTAAAATTACCTTAAATATTTTAGATATCTTTACACAATCAAGGAAAAATAATGATAATCAAGGACAGATTTATTTCCAACAAGTAAACTGAGCACATACAATTTAAAAGTGCTATCCAATTTATTATAATAACTACCTCAGAGGGTACTTATAAGGATTACATATGTTGATCCATGTAAGAAATCAATAAACAAATTTTACTTAACATGTAGTGTTTAAAATATAATTTCTCTAACATCTCTTTCCCATTTAAAACCTTAAAGTCTTAAAAATTGATACTGTTTAACTTCCTTTGTCTTGTAGACTGTAAACTTTTGCTCAGAAACAAAGATTCACTCTCTAAGAGCAGCAACACTTGTATTCAAGTTTCAGGAAGCCCATGTCTCTAAATGCTCCCTTGCGTTTCCTGCGTTCTTCCCCATCTTAACTGATGACTGGCAGACTCAAACTCATAGTACACGTGATTTTCAGACCCCAAAATTATGTTCCTGCTAGAGGTAATTTTTGTCTTTTCTGGCAAAACTAACTTTGATCCTTGAGCCAGTGGTTAGATATACCTGAAAGTCCCCTCTGGTCTTCGAATAAGGAGGTTAGGTTTTCAAATTTCACAATCCCAGAACAGCTCACATTTATCGCCCATCCTGGGTGACCGAGAGAGCCAGGGTTGCCCCTCCTGCTTTGTGAGGGCTTAACTTCTGCATATACCAGGTGAGCTGCCATATGTTTCTCCCACTGTCAGAATGGATTAGGCCCAGTCTCACAGGGATTAGGCTAGGTATCTGCAAGCATACTTGTCCCCCCTTGTCTGAGTCATCACTGTATTCAAACAGTGCACAAGGATCCTGTTATCCTCATCAACTACATCCTAGATTTTATCATCCTCATCAATTCCAAGTTCAAAGACCGAATTAAGTTATTTATTTATTTTTCCCCCTCTTCAAAGTCTATACTCTCCAAAGGCCTTCGAGTTGCATGTGTGTATGAGACAGTGCCTAAATTACAAATCCTTGATATCACCTCTACAAATCCAAGACTCTACCTTTCACCTCTGTGTATCTATTACCACCTAAGCCTACTGGTTCATGGTATAAGAACTTTTCTTACCACTTTGTTCTATCAATAACCATCCCCATCCTACCTGTACTCACTAATCTTCCATTTGTAGTTAAGAGCATAGCTAGGTAACTAGTTTGCTAGCTAAACATAGAAATATCTAAATCTATCTGCCTTTAACACAACTTTACAGTAGGCATAATATACCTGTTTTGCTTTTGGTAATATAATATTTGGCACCATGCCATCAGATAGAAATCTATATTCTTATTTTAATGACTGAGGCATATTCATTAATATGATTATACATTTATACTTTTATAGACAATCAGATAATGTTGGGAATTGGCTTTTAATGTTAAACTCTTTTAAACAGCACAACCAGAAATATTTTTGTACATACCTTTTTATACATTTCAAATTATCTCTTTATGGCATATTAAAAGATTAAGAACATTTAATGTTGAGGTTTCTACTGTCAAGTTGCCTCCAAAAAGTGTGCATAAAGCTATATTCATATTAGTAATAGATATTATCAATCTTTTAAATTTATGACAAAATTGAAGTACCTTAAGGAAGGTGCTTTACTGAGCCATTGAAAGAAAAATTATAGATAGGTATATATCAATAGATACATATAGATATAGATACAGATATAGCTAGATATGTTTATCTGTAACCTCTCAAATGCTCAGGTTGGTTTAGGAAATTCAAAATTACTGGATCAAATGTTTTGTATATCTATAAAATAAAAATTATTTGAAAATAAAAGGAATGAATTATTGATAAATGCCACAATATGAACAAACTTTGAAAACATTATGCCAAGTGATAAAATACACTCATAATTGACCTCATATTGTATGATTGCATTTATGTAAAATATACAGCATAGGACCACCTATGGAGAAAAAATGAAGACTAGTGGTTGCTTAAGGTCAGTGACAGCAGTGGGGGTTGTCAATGGTTACTGTTAAAAATATTCCAAAATTAAATTTTGGTCATGTTTGCGCAACTCTGTGGATATACTAATCACTATTATTTTGCATACTTTAGACAAGTAAACACTATGGTGTATAAGTTATATCTTAACAAAGCTGTCCAAAATATTTTGCTTTAGATGGATTATTTATCACCCTAAGTTGTGATTTTTAAGAAAAAAAAAAAACCTCTTGTCTCTCTCCCTTAGCATGTAAGGTCTTTGAGAAAAGATACCACTTTAATACTGTGCATTTTTGTATCTCTGACATTTGGTCCTGTTTTGGCACATAGTATTACCTTTATAAATTTGGTTGAATAAATCTGTTTCCTGAATGCCATTTATAAAAATACAAATGCCAGTAGGAAAGTGAAGAGGTAGAGTAGATTCTTAGTGGAGAGTGAATAAGATTTAAATGTGTTGTGTTTATACTGCCTATTATACATCAAGGTGAGTTGTTCAGTGAAAGTTGTTGTTATGAGTCTGGATATCAAGAAAAGCTGCTTCTTCATATAATGACTGTTTGAGGTTAAAAAATGTAGGTATAGATAGATACAAGAGAGAAAAGCAGCATATTATGACTACATGTAATATTATTTTGTGAGAAAATATAATTATTTTAAAATCCATACTCATAATCTTAACTAGAATCATCTAATGACATATTATAAAACATTAAATCATCATGATTGAGACATGAGACTACTGATATTGTATTGTCTTGGTCATTAATGAAGCCCTATTTAAAATATGAAGAGATGAGTGTATTTTCATGGGAAATGAAGCACTTGGATATCTGTATCAAATTCGCTTAGAATAATTAAGAGGATAAAACACATACAAAAGCAGATTCTTAGTCATTATGGGCTTACCACATGCTTTGAATTATGCTAAGTCCTTTACATACATTATTTTGTTTAATCCCAAGAGACCCCAATGAATTATATATTTTAGCTATGATCGCAAAGAAACATAAAGGATAGGGAGACTATACTATCACATGCATATTAGGTGATGCTTCTAAGAACCAAAGCCAGGTCTCCTGATTCCAAAGCCTATGCCTTGCAAATAGCTCATTTGAAAGGTTAGCCAGAAGGGTTTCTTGAATTTGGAGTTTGGAGGTTTCAAACCTACAGACTTAAAAATATTATAGTCTTTGGATGAAATCAGATGAGGGACATTATTGCAGGCAAAATTGCATTGAAGAATATAGAATCATGTGACAAAACAAAGCAAAATCTGTTTGCTTTTATATGTCTGTATATGTATTTCTGATAACTGACCCCTATTTAACTTCTCCATCCTCAAAAGAATCTTCATGGACATAATTTCATATTATGCTCTATATTTGATATGAAACAGATAGTTGGTGTTTTTATAAATTCCTGAAGCCCAGAAGAAGGCTTGTTTCATTCTGAGCGAACAGATACCTGTGCCTTCCCTAAATAAAGCTGGCAAACTGGGGACTGGAGGGGGGAGGGCCCAGAACAGTTTGCCAGTTTTGCACAGATTTTTAAAAACCAGTAACTTCCTTTTGGCCTTTCTAAAAGACAAACACTTTGCAGAAAAGCTGTGCAGTAAGGGAAACTATCAAAAATCATTCTTGTAGAACAGTGAGGCAGTGAGGCAAACACTATCTCCCTCGTGATTTTACAATCTGTAATAGAAATTAACAGTGCCATCTGCAGCCCGATTACGCACTTTAAGATCCCTGCATGGTTTATAGCATGCATTATGGTGTACAGCAGCAATTTTTGCTAAGCTAGTCACAGTTATATTCTTTTCTAGAAAATTAAAGGATCTTAAGGACATAAAGAATACCAAGGCAGAGGTGGGGGAGAGGCCATGTGAGCCTAAGAAAACCTCCTTCATCTGGGTTTATCTGACATCCTCTAAGCCACTGGCATCAATTCTCTCTGCTTCCTTCCTGCTATCTTCACCCTCCTTTAGAAATAAATTTTGTTCTGCTAAACTAAATTATATTATCTGCTCCAATGGCCTAAGTTAGCAATTTATTCCATATGTTCACTATCTTTGTGTGAAATAAGTCTCCCTGAATTTTCTATTTCCTCTTAAACTAATTATTGAAGAAGCTCAAAAAGTTGGTATAGCTAAAATAGAAGGAAGGAACTTAGCAGTTCTATCCATAATTCACAGCATGACCCATAGATACGAAAAAACACAAGGGATTTTCCTTGAAACTTAATTTAAAATTCATTAATTAATTTAGCTTACAAGTTTTGCCAGAAGGTTTTTGATCACAATGTTCATTTATGGTATGGCATAATATAGGTGTTTAGGAATCATAGCAGAAACAGGTGTGTTAGGTGTGCCTGTCTTCCATGGGTATATCACAAACCACATTTTCAGTTTAAAAGACAAGTACTATAGAGCATGTCTATATGAAACAATCTGCTTCACTGAGAATGGGCGGGGGGAATTCACATTTGTTGAGCTCCCATTCTATAAGGACTTGACAGGTATTTTTACATTTAGCTTATTTAAAACCCACATTAAATCTCTTAGGTAAAATTGTCAACCTCAACTCTCCAAGTGAGGAAAATGGAGGCCCTAGAGATTTAGTGAGATCTTCCTGTAATATTCATTATCACATTTATCAACAGTGTGCTTTCAATTCCTTTAAGTTAAGAGAGATGTCATCACTTAACCTCTCTGTACTTCAGCTTTCCTGATGTTTCAAACCTAGTGAAAAGGAATTGTCTTCTTTGATGAAGATGGTTCTTTGGACAAGGATATATAAATGAAGGTGTATGCTACTAATAAAGCTTTCAAGTCATTTACTTAAGATTACATAGCTAGCAAGAACCGTCCAAGATTCAGTAGCAATTGCAAACTTGGTCAGAAACTACAGTAAGCAGAATAATATTTAAGCCATTAACTAACGAAAACAGCGTTTTCATTTGTACTTTCAAAGGACGTATCAAGATTATGCTACAGATTTTGCAAATGCAAAGGATGAAACAGCCGGAGAAATAATATTAATGGCACGTCTCCAATAATCAAGTTATTAATTTCTACCTTAACTTTTCAAATCCTGGACAAACAACTATAACATCTTAATAGCTACTCTGTAGTAGTTAAATGCTATCTTGAGAACAGATCGGTTTCTAAACATAACATTCGCTATTGCTGCTATATAATATTGTGATACCGAAATGATTTTAGATTGCAAAATAACCTGGGATGATGGATATTATTATTACAAATTTTTTAAATGAGAAAACACATTCAGATTCAGTAAATACATTACTCAGGGTAACATGGAGAATAACAGGGAAATCTTGGATTTGAATCCAGTAGGTTTGCTTCCAAAAGCAGCTTTTCTTTTTATTATAGATTTCTTTTTTAATTATTGAATAAAATTTTACTAATTTTGTCTGTGTAAATTTTTTCATTTGCTCAGAATAAGAGTTAAAGATTCTAAAGTATAAGAATCATACATCATTTTTTCAGGTATCCAATTTTACTTTGTTGCAATATCAGTTAATAAGTATGAGATCTATTATATTCTTATTTTCGTCTTTTAATATTGTTAATAAAATCAGCAGTTTCAGTTCTGAGAAAAATATGTGATTTTTTTCCCCCAATGCTTTCAAATCATTAAAACAGGAAAGTCTCTTCTATTATAATTGGAACAAGCTGTTAATTATTTGATACTTTTTGTTTGGATATTTTATACCAATGAAAGGTAAAGATATTACAAGTCCAGTTGGTTAGTTTTAAAATTTATTTTGTCAGATAAATTTTATACACACAAAATAATATGTAAAGCAGTTCAATTACCCAAAAAGTTCCCCTCATTCCGTTTTCTAGAAAATTGCCACCATTATTCACTCCTTACCCAAGAAACAACCACTTTCTGATTTCTATCACCTTGTATTAGTATTAGTGTAGCCTATTCTTCATGTAAATATAAATATAAATCATACAGTATGCACTATTTGTGTCCAGCTTCTTTTGCTTAACATAATATTTTGAGTAATTTCATGTGTCAATAAGTTACTTTTTATTGCAGAGTAGTTTTTCGTTGTATGAATGGAATGCATCATAATTTGCTTATTATTCTTTTTTTTGCTATTTCCAGTTTTGGCTATTATGAGTAAGTCTTCCATAGACAATTTTATACTTGTCATTTTGTGGACATAAGTTTGAATTTCTCAAGTAAATACATAGGAAAGGAATTGATGTGTTATAGACTATGTGTTTATTTAGCTTTAATAGAAACCTCCAAATACTTCCCCCAAATAGTTTTACTAGTTTATTTTCCCATCAGTAATGTATGAGATTTCTCACTGCCCCATATATTTGTCAACATTTGTTATTTTCAATCTAATGTCTTTGGATTTCAATCAGTCTAGTAGACGTTTCTTGGTATTTTATTGTTATTTAAATTAGCCTTTTCTTGATGACTTACAATGTTGAGAATTTTATGTGCTAGTGATCATTTGCCTGTCTCCCTCCTTCAGTTGGACTGTTGTCTTTTCATCATAGATTTGTGAATGTTCTTTGTATTTTCTATATAACACATCCACTGCCATATATTTGTGCCATATATGTATTTCTCACAGTATGTTTGATTGCTCATTTTTTTTTTTTTTTTTTTTTGAGACAGAGTGTCACTCTTTTGCCTGGGCTAGAGTGAGTGCCATGGCGTCAGCCTAACTCACAGCAATCTCACACTCCTGGGCTCAAGCAATCCTTCTGCCTCAGGCTCCCGAGTAGCTGGGACTACAGACATGTGCCACCATGTCCAGCTAATTTTTTCTATATATTTTTAGTTGACCGATTAATTTCTTTCTATTTTTGGTAGAAACGGGATCTCACTCTTGCTCAGGCTGGTTTCGAACTCCTGAGCTCAAGCAATCTGCCCGCCTTGGCCTCCCAGAGTGCTAGGATTACAGGCGTGAGCCACCGCGCCCGGCCTGCTCATTTTCTTAATGATGCCCCTTTTTAAAGTAGAAGCCTTTAATTTTGATGTGATCCAATTTATCATTTTTTTTTTTTTGTAAGATGCCTTCCAGACTCTAAGGAGTCCCTGTATACCATAAGTCACCTGTGTTTTCTATTATTAGCTATCTATTTCCAATTTTATATTTAGGCATGTGATGTATTTCAAATTAATTTTCACATATAAAGTAAGATAAATATAAAGGTTGTTTTTTTCTTTCCACAGGGATATCCAGTTTATTCAAAGCCATTCATAAAACAGATGTTTTTTTTTCCCCCATTGGTTGCCTTGGCATCTTCATTGAAAATAAATTGACTGTATATGTATGGATCAATTTCAAGATTCCCTATTTTCATATATTAATAAATTGGCCTATCCTTAAAATAATATCACACTGTTTTGATTACTATAGCTTTATAGAATGTTTTGGAATCAAGTGTAAGTCTTCTAAATTTTTTCTCTTTATTCAAATTTGTTTTCTGTTTTCTGATCCTTTGCATGTTAATATACCTTTTAGAATTATTACATGAATTTCTTTAAAAAGTCCTTCAATAATTATATTAAATCTACAAAAATTTGCCCAAAATGAATATATAAACTATTTTGAGTCCTCCGATCTATCAATATATTTTATTGTTCCATTTTTTTAGACAAATTTTCTCAGCAATATTTCAGAATTTTCAAGATAAAACCCCATTTTTATTAGATTTATTCTTAGAAGCATCAGGCTTTGATACAATTTTAAATTAGCTTATTTTTAATTTTAATTATCCCTTGTTTACCACTAGTATATAAAAATATCAGTAGTTGTTGTATATTGACATTGTAGCCTTCCATTTTGCTATAATTTCTTGTTATTTCTAGTATTTTTTTACATTCCATGGGGCCTTCTATGTACTACATCATTTAATCTCTGAATGGCAGATGTTTTATTTTTTGTTTCTTCATTTCTTTTTTTCCTTTTTTTTTTTCGCCTCTTATTTATTTTTTTCTTTTTCTTTTATTGCACTTGCTAGAACTTTAACTAAACCTGCCTTATTCCTGATCTCGGAGGAAAAAAAATTCAATACTTCATTATAAATCTGAGATTAGCAGATTTATCAAAGGTGCTATTTTCTGACTGAGGAAATTAACTTCTACCAGCTTGCTGAGATTCGTTAATATATATGGAGGTAGATTTTAAAAAGTGTTTTTCTGCATTTATTGACATAATGATACAGTTTTTAAAATTTATTACTTTTATATGATTTTTCATTTATTGCTTTTTACTAATATCACACATTGTTTTATTAGAATAAACCCTATTTGTAGCATCCTTTTTATATGCTGCTGGATATAGAAACCTTTTTATGTACTGCTGAATATGATTTGCTAATATTTTATTAAGAATTTTTGCATGTACGTTCATGAAGGCTATTGAGCCATATAATATTTTCTTTGTGCTTCTGGTATTAGCGACATGCTGATTTCATAAAATTAATTAGGAAGTCATTGTTCCTTTATTTTCTGAAAGAGCTTTTGTGTAATTTTGATATTGTTTCTTAAATATTCGACTTATTTTGCTGGTGAAGCTATCTGGACCTGGATTTTTCACTGTGAAAAAGAATTTTGTAAGAAATTCAAATTCTTTAATAGATATTGAGTTATTTAGATTTCCTATTCCTTCTTGTTGTATTTTTCAAAGAATATGTACATTTTTTCTATGTTGTCAAGATAAGTAGTATGAAGGTGTTCATATATTTTTTTAATTTTTTAAAATTTTCACTTAGTTGATTTTCTCTGTATTTAGTCCCTGTTCAATTTCATTTATTGTCATTCATATTATTTTTCTTTCTTCTTACTTTTAGTTTAATTTACTATTATTTTTCTATCTTCTAAAAGTAGAAGTTTTTTTCATTGATTTTTCATCTTCTTTATAATATAAACATTTAAAACTATTCTTTTTAAATATGGTGTTAGTTACAAATTACATATTTTGGTGTACTTTTAAAATTTTGATTCTCTCAGAAATATTTTTAATTTCCCTTGTGATTCTTCTTTGACCCACAGATTATTTAAAAGCATGTTGCTTAATTTCCCAATATGTTTTAGTTCTAGATATCATAGTAATATAGATGTAGAGGTTGGGTTAACATGCATGAAGCTGAGTACACCAAATATTTAATACAAGCTGAGTAGAAGTCACTTATCTCCTTCCAGATTTCTGCAGTATGTTTTTATTCTTATGACTACCAATCCAGTAAAAAATTGGATTACTAGATATCAGTGAATCTCAGATTTGTAAAGACATAATTTATTTGTTTACTTAATCTTTCTTCTTACTGTTGAATCATATTTGAGGTAGAGGGAGACAACCAGCCAGTGCCAACTTTGAGTCTACACATGCACTGTGGTTTCCATTTCCTATGTAAATTACTTAAATACGATTTTGATAATCATTTGGTATTTTAGTCTGAAATATATTTATTCTTTGAAAAAATTCCAAGTAATCAGAGTGATATTTGTGTTTCAATTGCCTTTTCAAAGAAATTTTCAATGAAGTTGATTATTCTGATTTATCTAACAATTAGTCAAAAAATATTTTTCAAAAATGTAATATATATTTTTTTAAACCAAGATTAGATTGTTCATTTGAGCAATGCTGTAATAGCTGCTGACATTATTGGCTCTTCATTGTTAGCATTTCAGGTATTTTGATGAGTAATATCTGCCCAATTATTAGGATATATTGTGCAGCTTATATGACTTAGATGGTAAAATGCACAAATATTACTTTGTTTTAATGAATGACTCTTGCTGTATAGCCATATCCTGAACATAGCATGAACTAGTTACCACTAAAGTATTCAGTTTAAAAACTCATGTCAATTTCAGATATGGAATCAATAAATGGAACAGAGGAATGGAAAAGTTAACTTTACCTCTTATATATTTTTCTAATTTCGTTTTGATCATCTGCTCTGGGTTAGTGCTAATACTATCCAGCCTGTATTGAGCTTGTTTGATGTGCCAATCATTGCGGTAAGTGGTTTGCATGTGATATTTCATGTAAACTGACAAATTCGTGAGTTTGGTGCTATTCTTATCCCCAGTTTTCATGCAGCGACTTATTATCAGAGAGGTTATACAATTCATCTGTCCAAGGCCACACAGTAAGTGGTAGCCCAGGAATTCAAACTTTTCTGACAGCAAAGTCCACGCTAGAAAGCAATGCTTTCCTAACTTAAATACACCCACAAATTACTAAGAGATCATATTGACCTTATGATTTGGAAGATCTAGAGTGCAGAATGGATTTCTCTGTTTCTATCAAGCTCTCAGGTGATGTCGATGCTGCTAGGCACGTTTATTTTTTTCAATGCTTAACTTTCTCTCTCTCTCTCTCTCTCTCTCTCTCTCTCTCTCTCTCCCTTCCTTCCTTTCTCTTTTTCTCTCATCCCCTATTCTTAGTGTTTTCTTTTCCTCCCCAGCTTTATTGAGGCATAATCCATGTTGTATACCTCAAACTACATTTTGAGTAGCAAGTCTTTGAACATCCATACTGCCTCTACGTTTCTGTTGCATCTCTGCGAAGAAAAATAATTGGCTGACATAGGTGAAAGCAAAATAAATTAGAATTGCATTTTTTATATACTTGATTTTACTCCAGTTTTCTAACATGCCCCTCTCCAACTCCACCAGCATAATGTGTCCTCCTTTAATTACTCAGGAACCTAATATCCCTAAGCTGCTTTATAGTTGTCTTTAAATTGATGGTTTTTGTTTGTTTTGCTAATAGTCTCTATTGCTTTTTCCCTACGAAGACTTAATGTCTTTGGTCATTTTTGTATATTTAAAAAACAATTGATTAATTTGTTCTCAACTTTATCAAAACAACCCTTGCTTTACCTTTGGACAACTGATTTCCTTTAGCAACAAGGAAAAACTGTCTGAAAACAAATCTATTCATTTTGATTACAAATGAATAGAGGTGGAATTAATAAGTTAATTCTTCAAGTTATGTTAACATTTTTAAAAGGAGGCTTAAAGCTCAGTCTCATAAGATTTGTCCTTGTTGGAGTTGTAGGAAATGTGGTTAATCCAATAATTCTTAACTTACATCATGTGGGCTACCACGTGGGCTGACCCTAAACAGACTTTATCCACAAAAACAGATTTCCCTAAAACCCAATCGGAAAAGAAGTAATAGAGAGAGAGTTTAATCCATCCTTTTAAGTTTTAACCGGTGAATATTAGCTAATCTGTTTAACTTCAATAAGACGGCTGCTTACCTGACTTTCTTGTTCATTTTTGTAGATTTCAACAACTCTATTTATTATTTGGTCTCTAAAACCTCATTGGATTTTTCAAATACAGATAAACCTTAATAAAATGCTTTTAAGTAGTATTCTTTCTTCCTTATCTATTAGTTGCTGGGTACGTTCTTCCTGTTTGGTTTCTTCTTTTGACGGAGTCTCATGTATTATGTTTCTGATAAGCATCCGCTCGATCACTTCATCCTCTCACAGTTGGCACTTTTGAAAAATCTAATAATTTGGTGTTGCTTCCTTTAGAACTTGGTCTCATGAGCATTTTAAATCTAATGGTGTTATGATCACTTGATCTTAGATGTTCCCAGTGTGAGGCTTATTTAACATACTTGGCACTCCGTCAGGGACGAAGTCCAGAATTCATGGCGTCATGTTGGCTGCTCAACAGACTATAGAGAAAAGCAATCCTGATATACAGGCCCTGAGGAAGCATGGAGTCCCTTCTTTCCCTCTTGCTGCCAAAGCTGGTTTCTCTAATAATATACCAGCAATGGAAAGTCTCATGCAGGCCCTATTTTTAGCAGCATGAATGTTGGAATATAACCCAGTTATCTTGCTCTAAAATCTTGGGTGGGATTTCGATGAGGAAGCCAGTCCTCTGCATCTGTTTCTTTATAACCATCTGTTGTTCTGGCTGGCTCTGTATCTTTGATCTTCTTTTCAATTCTCTTTACTTTTCAGGATCAACAGTCCTTGACTCGGAACTGCTTCTCATGCCTCTTGAATTGTTAAAAGGCCAATGGCATGAGTTTTCAAAAGTGAGTTTGGAGGAAATATGCATGTAGCAGGTATGTTGAGCCATTTTTTCCCACAAATTCCAATGAACACATGATCTCAGTAAAAATCCAGTCCATATACTTTGACATGTAATTGTTCTAAAGCCACACATTTTATTATAAAGAAAAATAATCTATGTTCAAAATTTAGCAAGTATACCATGGCACAAAACATGTGAAAATTATCCTCAAATCTTCCTATCCAAGAATGATTATAGTATTTAAATATAATTTCTCCTTAACCTTTTCCCCATATCTATTAAAAATATTGAAACTCGGACTTCGGGGGCGGGAAGGGCAACATATGTAACCTAAACATCTGTACCCCCAAAATATGCAGAAATAAAAAAAAGAAAAAAATATTATTATATATTATATTATTGTTATAAAAACATGTTTTATGATCCTTGTTCCTTTAAAAAATGTCTTAATTATTGTTCTGTCATGTAAATAGTTAATTTTGAGTCTGAATTGCAATTTTGCTGTGTAATGATGTGAAATTATCTTGATCCAATAATATCTGTGACCAAGAGAGCAAAGTTCTGAAAATTGGAAATCAAACCTGTTTTGATATGGGAAATCACAGAGTCCCAGATCTTTTCTTAAACAGATGTGAGTTGACTTTCATTAAAGGGAGGATAAAAGAAAGAAAAAATATTTTAAGCAAATATTCTCAACAAATGTTTCAAAATCTTACTAATTATTTAAGTCATGGCTATTCAATGAGATCTTATTGAGATTTACTGAAAGCTCATATATGCCAAAACATATTCCAAAGACTTTCTGACATATATATTATGTATTATATGTCAATACTAGATGATTATATATTATGTGTAAGTCAATACTAGATGATATAACAAAGATATTTTGAAATGTTACTAGATTGACATAATAAGTTTGGTTTATTTTATTAAAAATAACAGCATGGACTTCCACATTTAGACAAGTTGGAATAAAGGGGAACAGATTTATATTACCATTTTGAATAAACAAAAAAAAAGAAAATATGTGAAACACTTGTTCAGACATTAGACATCAGGCAGTGCAAGCCAATGACCTCTGAAAGGGGGGAAACAAACTGATGAGCCCCCAAATTGCATCTCTGTTGAAAGTTTCCAGGTGGCAGTCAAGTGAGGGAAACCCCAGAGCTTAGTGGGGTTTTAAGAAGACAACTGAGAATTTAGAATTTAGAATTTAAGGCCAAGGTGGCTATAATTCATAGAGCCAAGTACTGCAGACAAATGTGCAGCTTAGAGTGATGGCTCCAGCAATCTTCAGAACATTTCTCTTGAGTCGTCTGCTAAATACAGACAAGTGTACCCATGTGAGACAATGATCTGAAGGTAGAAAAGGATTTAAAGTAATGGAACAGGATATATAATTTATGTGGCTTACATAGGGCTGGATATAGTTCACTTTTCTATTATAATTACTAGAGTAAAGAAATCACATAATAATATGCTGTTGGAAAAAGGAGTCAGAACTTTATATCCTCAGTTGTAAGGACAAAAAGGCCTTCAATTAAAGTTTGCTCTGGTACCACTGAAAAATAATTTAACACAAACTTTGAAAAAATAAAACTCTTTACAATTAAAATAACTTTGTCCCAGGACAAATCTCAGTAACAAAAATGTATGCAGACAACAACAAAGTAAATGTACATTGTTCAGCAACCAATCAAAGAATACTAGGAATGCATAGAAGCAGAAAAATATAATTCACGAGGAGGAGTAAAATTAATCCACCAAAACCAATGAAGAACTGACACAGATGATAAAATTAGTAAATGAGGATATAAAAACTGTTATAATAAGTGCATTCCATATTTTATTAAGTTGGAGAAAAATATGAATTTAATTTTATTTCAGAATATTATGGGGGTACAAGCATTTTGGTTACATAAATTGCTTTTGTACTGTTTGAGTCAAAGTTATAAGTGTGCCCATGCCCCAGATAGTGTGCATTGTACCCATTAGGTGTGAATTTACCTATCCTTTCTTACCCCCTCCCTGCTGCTTGGTTTCTGATGAATGTTATTTCCATATGCGCACATAAGTGATGGTCTATTAATTCCAATTTAATGGTGAGGACATGTGGTGTTTGTTTTTCCATTCTTGTGATACTTCACTTAGAAGAACGGTTTCCACTTCCATCCAGATTAATACAACAAGTATTAGTTCACCATTTTTATGGCTGAGTAGTACTCCAATACTGTGCTATTAAAATGTGCTATTTTAATAGCACATTTTTTAATCCACTCGTGTATCCATGGCAGTTGAGTTGTTTCCACATCTTTTCAATTGTGAATTGTGCTGCTATAAACATTTGAGTGCAGGTGTCTTTTTTATAGAATGTCTTTTTTTCCTTTGGAGAAATACTCAGTAGTGGGATTGCTGAATAAATAGTGCATGGTACAGACGCACCAGCGTTTGTTTATCTGTTATCTATTGAAGGATACCTTCACTGCTTTCAATATTGGATGATTTTGACTAAGGCTATTATTCATATTCATGCGTTGGTTTTTGTATACACTTAAGTTTTCCAATCAGTTGAAAACATATCTAGGATTGCTATTGCTGGATTGTATTATAATACCGTGTTTAGCTTCATAATGAACTGTCAAATTGTCGTCAAAAAGGGAATGTGCCATTTTGCATTCCAATCAACAGTGAATGAGTATTCCTGTTGCTCTTCCTCCTTGCCAGCAATTTGTCTTGGCAAGTTGTTTTTTGAAATTCTAGTAGGTGTGAAGTGTAGCTTATTGTTATTTTAATTTGCACTTACCTAATGAGAAATGAAGTTGAACAATATTCATATGCTTATTTTCCATATATATATGATGAAGTATCTGTTGATATCTTTTACTAAATTTTTAATTAGGTAGTTTGTTTTTTTATTATTAATGTTTAAGAATTATTTGTACATTTTGGATATAAGTCCTTTATCAGGTATGTATTTTTCAAATACATTCTTAGTCTGTAGCTTGTCTTTTGATTTCTTAATAGTGTCTTTCATTGAGAATATGATTTTAATTTTAATAAAGTTCAAATTATTGTTTTATTCTTTCATGAATTGTACTTTTGGTGTTTTATATAAAAACTCATTGCCAAATTTAGGTCCCTAAAATTTTCTTCTGTGTTTTCTTCTAGAAGTTTTATAGTTTTGTATTTTATATTTAGGTCTGTGATTGACTTTGAGTCAATTCTTGTGAAAGATATAAGGTTTGTATTTAGTTTAATCTTTTTGCATATTCATGTCCTTATTTCCAGTGCCACTTGGTGAAAAAGCTTTCCCTTCTCCATTGAATTGTTTAAGTTCATTTGTCAAAAATCAGTTGTATAAAAAAGGATATATAACAAAAATGTCCTTATTAGAGTCTTCTCATTCCTGTCATTATATTTTAGAGTGGCAGTATTTAACAAAAATAAACTGCATATAATCATTGATATTATGAACAAAGTCTATAGACTCTAAATTATATGTGTAAAACCAGTGGAGAAAATTAGTGGTTGTCTTTAAAAATTAGAAAATGAGAGAGCAATTTGGCTGATAATTTTTTTCACAAAAAAGACATTTTGTCTATTGTTGAAATATACACCTTCTATTCTTTCAAATAAAAGGTATTACATTGCATTACTGTAGTTACACACATTTTTCATAACACATCATAGGCATAAAAATTCCCATAGAACCTAGATATAGCCTATCTAGAACTACAGATATAGTTGTATGGAATACAACTAAATGTTATCTACAGAATGGGGATATCTCTTTGTCTATTGTTATATTTATGGAAAGGAAAGTATCTTATAAAAATGTGGTAGAAGTTGGGAAATCATAGCAATCATAAATTATTTTTATCAACAACAAAAAATAAAATATTAAATTGTTATATTCTTAAATTTAAAGAAGCTGTATAAAATCTATTTTCCAAAACCATCACTAGTGTACCAAAGAAAGTGAGACTACTCTACTCTTTTCTCATTACTATTGGGTCAACCATCCTGTGACAACTATAGTAAGAATCCATTTACTGGACACATAAAAAGTGATGGTGACTCTATCTTTCCACCAGAAATCAATGGAACAGCAGCAGTTTCCGGGGTACTTTGTCAATGAAATAATATCAGGGTTGAAGTTGAACTGCTTGAAGGAAAAAGCTGTCACTTTGAGATGTGTGCATTGAGGAAAGGTGTTTCAAAATGATAAATATGAAATAAAAATTACATGTTCAGGAAAAAAAAATTGAAGCTGAAATTGGAGGTGAAGAACTTTATCAGATTAGAGATCTTGCTCCTGTTAACACACATTTTAAAAACATGTTTTCCAGGCTAGCTTTTAGAATATCTATCTATATCTTTTGAAATATATATATATATATGTGTGTGTTTGTGTGTGTATGTATGTGCATGCAAAGAGAAATTTCAAATACTGTATCTTTCTCCAAGTAAGGAATAAATATTGAGATAGACTTGTCTCTCTAAAAATAATATGTTTGCACCAGTCAATACTCAAATATTAGTGCTTTTATTTATTTCTCAAGATAGATCAAAAGTTTGAAATTTGCTGTACTATTATTTGGCTTGGAAACTGTTGCAAATCTAAAATCCCAACTCTTCTGAATTAGTACTTTATTCTTCATGTATCTGCTAGAATTATTTTTTCCATAATACAAATTGATTCAATTATCTCCTTTGCTTAAAAGTTATCTGTGCCAACTCCATGCTGACAAGGAGCATGTCCTCAGTGTAGCCAAAAAAGCTCTTTAGATCTTGGCTCTAGTTTATCATTGAGGAATAAATTCCCGTCATTTTCAGTCACTATTGAATATGCCCTAGACCATCGATTCTTTACTTCTTTAGATATGTGACACACTTTCAAAATCAAAATTAAGGGCACATGATAGCACATTCAAAGGTATAAAACATTGAAAACAACATTAAAGTCATCATCAATAATCCTAGAATTCGATCTTTAATGTAGTATAATGATGTCTCAAACACTTGATAAAAACTTTTGCTGTCATGACACAAGCTGTTTTGTCACCTTTTAGCAGTGAGATGCCCTATTGAGCAATTGAAACCTCTAGAGGTAAAGCTTGTCCTAGATAGACACGCCACTTTTTTTCTCATCAGTGCTTGACATCATACAGAATCACAACTCTTATTTGCAGAAAGCTTTATCTTACTCTTTAGTGAAACAAAATCTGGAGTTACAACAGCCTGCCGGAACACACTTGATGAGAACAACCATTCTAGACAAATTGCTTACATTTACTTAAATATACATTATGTCCTTTCTCTGCTCTGAGCTATTAATATTACTTGGATCAATGTCCAGTCCTTCATATCCTCATCCAATTAACAGAGACCTGTGGTTTGAATGAATGAATACAATGAATGAATGAATGAATAATGGCAGTGTTTTCAATGGAACTCATATTGAAGCAGTTGGAGAAAAAAAAAAGCGTGAAAAGATAGGGAAAGGATCAGAAAAATTGCCCTGAAAGCTAAGAAGTAATTAATTTAAAGTAGAGTTTGGGTGAATGTGTCACTTCTCTATCAGAATGAATAACGTAATGACTTAGAAGATACTTATGGTTTTTCCAATAAAATGATATTAGTAATTAGGCCCAAAAAAGAGTGTTCATAGAGTAGCAGAAGGGAAATGATATTTCAAGGAGTTCAGAAAGGGTAGCTTGAGCATGAAGAGGAAAAGGAATTCTCCAGGGCTAAAGGTCACATAACTGAGTTATCCTGGAAACATTTAAAATTATCTTAATTAAATCTACCACAGAATCAGATTCTCTTGCTGATGTCTTCCCTTAACTTAAGAGTTCATAGACTTTTGATATTGTTTAATTTTTTTAATGTATATATATATTTTATTTCAGAATATTAAGGGGATACAGATGTTTAGGTTACATAAATTGCCTTTGCCCTGCCTAAGTCAGAGCTACAAGCATGTCCATCCCCCAGATGGTGTGCACAGCACCCATTAGGTGTGAATATGTCTTTCCTCTCCTCCCTCCTCCCACCTGCTTGTCACCCGATGAATGTTACTACCACATGTTCTCGTAAGTGTTGGTCAATTAAATCTTCTTCTCAAACTGCACACATTCTTTCCACACATTATCCTCCCATGCAGAACTAAAGATTGTTTAATCATTGTTGAATGATAATATTTTATAAAAGTTTTGAGGAATGGCACGTTTTCTCTAGATTGTCATTTTTCAACCTGCCCATCATATACAACATATGTGGATTTATCAACCAACAGTCTAACTTCCAGATCATATTCTTATCTCTCTGACCATTCATTCTCATGTTCTAGTACCATCTGTGTTGCTTTAATTTTTCTTTTTCATCATTGTTTCACATTAGTTTTAGGCATTTCCTCAAGGCTCAATCCTAGGTTCTCCGCTACTTTCGGGGGAAGCTTCTTTTATGTTCAAATTATTTCTAAGATAAAAGGCAAAGATTACTTTTTCTTTCAAAGATAAAGCCAATGATTTGCCTACTAGCATGTGTTTTTAGATAAAAATATATAGTTGCATCTTATTTGGGGTCACATTCAAAGTCAACCAAAAAAGGCAGAAAAAGCCTAGAATCAAAATTATCTTTGATAATTCCTCATGTGGAACATGAAATATGGAGACTTAGTTTTGTATAGATAGTCTTGTAAAGTAATATGTTTTTTAAAATATATCAAGCACACATTAATGGTGTGTGATCTTGGAAATAAAGCTAAGCAACTCATTTTTCAATATTTTTGTATGCAAAATAGGGATGATAATATATCTATATTTTAAGACTATTGTGGAGATAAATGGGTTAATGGGTATAAAACACACGGAACAATGCTTGGTACATAGTACATCCTCAATCTATTATTTCAAAATATATTATAAAGAGTATCTAATACAAAATATATATATTATGCAGTATTTTTATCACATGTAAATGAGATGGTAAATCCTACACATTGGAATTTTTGTAGGTTAATGCAAACATAATGTGTTGCCACGATACTGCTTCCTTTACATGTGTAATGAATTCTTTTCTCAGATGGATTCTTAAGAGTAAGAATTGAAATTCATCATGCTAGAACTATCTTTCTTTATGTCTGTAAATTTATTACTGTTAGCTTTAGGATGCGTGCAGTACTTAAAAATCCAAATTTCTGCTCAGAGCAGTGCTTTCTGCCTCCACTATGATTTGATGCTCTTTCAAAGTACATCAAAGCTTTATACTTTTTTTTTCCTCTCTTGTGGGGATTCTTCTTTTGACTTTGGTGATTTTTGCATATGTCCAATTTTCTATGGTTTCATCACACACCGTTGGCTCAATGTCTTGAGTGGACAAAGGACAGAAGCTATTTCTCGATGAAGTGAATGGGGAAAATCGTCTCTGCTATGGAAGACTTTCTTTATAGGAGGGCAAATATTTCAATGACATATTTAGCATTTAGGAATAAAGGAAAAAAGAATGTTCTCTATGCCTCTTTCAGATCCTCCTCTATGAGCAGATTTCTGGCAAAGGGGAATGAGAGTATGTTCTGTAACCTAGGACATGTTTGTCAACTCCTGGGAAGATTTCTACCTTCGTGTGTGTACTTTAAAAATTCTAATTCTAAAGCAAACTTTGGTTTAGTGCCCTTCTCTTTTCATCTTGCTTGCTTTTTGCAGAAATATATTTCATTATGTATACCAGAGGTAAGCTGTTCTAACCATTTGTAGCACTCAGGTCCTACCTATACACAGATGTCATGCACAAGTTAGGATAAATTGAAGAAAACATAACATTGAATAAAGAAAATTTAATAAAGATTTAAAAGATGTGATCAGAAATAGCAAAAGCACTAGTTACGGTGCAGTTCCCAAGGACGAATAACAGTGGGGCTCTCTTATCATCCTTAGCCTAAAGGAAAAGAGGAGAAATCATTACCAGAACCTTCGAACAGGGAGGTGTAAGTGGAGAAGGCCACTGGACAGGAGCAGACTTTCCAGGGAGGGACCCAGTCAGCCTAAGGCAATCCTGCAGGGAGGGAGTCAGGAATGGGACTGGCCACATAATCTGTAGAGCTCAGCACAAAATAAATATGAGGAGCTCTTGTTAAAAATTTTTGAAGAATTTTAAGACGGCACAGCAGAGAATTAAACCAAGCATGGAGACTTTCTGAGTGTGAGGGCCTGTGTGGATGTAGAAGTCTCACAAATACATGGGCAGGAGAAAAAATAATATCCCATGTCTTCACTCTTCTCCCTCACTCAGAATCCTTTCTGTTGCTTCCCACTTGCTGAACTGAGCGAGAAGCCATTTATGTAGACAGGTCACTTTACTGAGACACAGAGTGGAAAGACGTGATCCAGAGGGACAGAAGTAAGATATTCAGTGCACCCACTCTTTCCAATACACTGACGCTGTTTATCCAACACCAATTTAAATGATTCACACTCTCATCGCAAGTGTGAAGAACTGACTTATATCGATCTGCTTGAAATAAATAGAAAAGAAAAAAAACCACAAATGATGCAAAATGCAAATCAATGTTGACAAGAGATATAAACAAATAGAAGCACATCCTGCCAAGAACAAGCTGTATATGTTTAGAAACTCATTGTGACATCATAACTTCATGTTGTAAAACCACTTGTTTGCATTCGATAGAATCTTTATCAATCTTGTTGTCTTTTTTTCTTGCAAGAGATAATAATAGTCCTTTATTATAAGCACATTTATTTTGTGCTCCCCTCTAACAAAGTAAGGATTAGACCATTAAATGGTGAGCTATATTTTCAAAAACACAAAGTTAGAGGAAAATAAAACTTGCATAGGATAAAAAATAATCCATAGGAGAATTCATGACTATCATATATTGATTTATCTTTGTACATTTCAACCCTACTTTTCCCACTTTCATGAATTCTATAGGAAATAATCATTTCTACTTCACAGAGGATTATATTTTTCCCAGAACTGTGTATTTCTGCGTATATACCAAGAAATATATGCATAGGTAAAGATTCTGAAGTACATGTTTTAATATTCTTGATGTGTGTATTTGAACATTTACCCTGAAGAATATAACATTTGTAACCTTCCATCATTCTGAACATGTATACTTATTATAAAATAAATGTGTTTTATATAAAGTTGAAAGATTACCAAATATACACTTGGGGATAAAGCAAGAATTATTTATTTAAAATTTTGGGGAATATCTTTGGTCCTGAAGCTATCATTCATTCATCAATGCATTTATTCAACAATTATTTATTAGATGTTTACTAGGGGCAAGGTATGTGAAAAGCAATGAGGAAAAAGAGGAATAAAATTTTTCCCACCCTGTATGAACTGTGTATTCTTTAGTGATATTAGTAGAAATGTCAAAACAAATCTCCAAGAAATGTAAAAAATTAATACAAATATATATTTATTATTTGTTGGATTTCAGTACTGCTAGAGTATAAGTTTCACAAGGACAGAAATTTTTCCATATTATTCATTGCTGAGTGTCCTGTGCATCAAACGGCATCTGACACATAGGAGGGCCTCAGTAAATCTGTTAAGGGAATAAAAAGTGAATGAATAAATTTAAAAAATACTGTGAGATCACAGTAAGTAATGGTTAACTATCTATGAGAGGAGAGTCAATAATAATAAAAGTATTATAATGATAATAATGGTAGGTAATATTCAGTGTTTACCATATGCCAGACTGTGCTAAGCATTTTACATGCAGTTATCGATTAATCCATACCTTGTCTCATAATAGAGTTAACTGTTTGTATTTCTACTTTGTAAGTAAAGAAAAGGATCGACGGAGAGGATAAGAAATCTGCTCAAGGTCACAGATAAGGGCCAGAGTCTTGTCCAAGCAGACACCAAATTCCTTGGTCTAAATCACTAGACTGCCCTGATACAGAATTCTCAGAACGTCTGAGAATTATTAAAGGATGATCAGTAGTAGGCCTGGTAGACAGGGAAAAATGCATGACTCATTTAGAGTACCACAAATACATTAGGATGCTGGAGACAGTGTACCTATGAGAAGATGTGAGAATAAGCCTGAAAATTAGCTTAGGCAGATAACAAAACATATGTAGATTATGCTAAAGAGCCTGTTTGTTATCACAAAAGAGATGCAGAGCTATCAAAACATGCATTGAAAAAGTAACGTGAGGAAAACTGCATTTTTATTGATTATTCATTCTTTATAAATTCTTTCAAATATTGAGTTTGACATACATGTCAAAAGTGTGGAATAACAGATTTTAACTTATTAAAATACAAATTTATTTCTCTTTCTTAATTTACTTAAACATTAATTTATTTGGTAAAATATGTTTGAAATATCATCAGATATATTACCACAAAATCAGCATGTATTTCAAAGGGGCAGAGAGAGCACAAGTTAAATAATTTCTCATATTTGAATGAAAAGAACAAGGCTCAGAGAAACTGAATGCATGTTTATATTATATATTGCAGCTGGGAAATTCCTTGGTGACATTTGATAGAACATTAAATTGAAACCTTCTATCAAATTTATAAAATTTACATTTAATGGAACATACTACTTATCCTCAGAGAAGGAGCAGATATTTGTATAATAAGATTTCATAAAACTATCAAGAAAGCTCCTCTTATGCTATTTGCTGCACAAAAAACATTATCTGGTGAATAGAAAAAAATCGTATCAATATTGAATAATCCATGATTCTGTTTAACACCCTGGCCCACAATATTTTGTAATGTCTCATTTGCTTTACGGTAGAATTTATGTGTATATATACATATATATATATACATATATATGTGTATGTATGTATTTTATATGTGTGTGTGTGTATATATATATATATCCTCACCATATATAATGATGGGGATAAGGCAGGGATTATTTATCTATCTATCTAATCTTTAATATGGGAAATACACCTTTCAATTAACTTTTTTTTTTTTTTTTTTGAGACAGAGTCTCGCTCTGTTGCCTGGGCTAGAGTGCCCTGGTGTCAGTCTAGCTCACAGCAGCCTCAAACTCCTGGGCTCAAGCGATCCTCCCACCTCAGCCTCTAGGGTAGCTAGGACTACAGGCGTGCACCACAATGCCTGGCTAATTTCTTTCTATTTTTAGTAGAGACGAGGTCTCACTCTTGCTCAGGCTGGTCTTCAGCTCCTGAGCTCAAGCCTCCCAGAGTGCCAGAATTACAGCGTGAGCCACCGTGCCCAGCCAATTAACTTGTATATTTTGTAATTTTATTGCCATTGTTTCTCAAAAAGTGAGAAATGCTTAGAACTATTAATTTCAACTACAAGTGAGTATAATGGAATAACTTTTTATCGATTTTGTTAAGCTGTAACTATGTTTCCCAGAATCCCCTTTTCTGAATTTTTCCAGGTTAGAGTTGGATAAACAAAGGACATTTGTGAGATTTGGGAGGCAGAAATGAAGCAACAGCCCTTGCTTCCTGAAGGAAATGGTAACTAGTTGTCCCAGCACACCGACCCAGAAGCGCTGGCAGATTTTGGTTCATACTTATTTTTCTCTCCTCTGTTTCCAATTTTTCTGTGGGACCACTGACCCTGGTGACCAATAAAGAGTTCAGGCCCATTACAAGATGCTTCTCTTCATGCCTACAGATTTCTCCCTTAAACTTCTCTACCACTTTCCCCTTTACAGGTCCAGTTACCGATTTTGATTTTGAAGGAATATAAATATTAGAATTATCAACTATATAATATAGAACAACTATGTAGGAAATACTTAAAGAAAAAAAGATGCAATTGGAGAAATGGCAACAAAAGGGCATCAGAAGTAAATAGAAATATTTGAAAAATAAACTGTAAGCTAACAAATGAAGATTTTCTAGATGAAAAATAAAAATCATTAGAAAAAAATCTCAATGGATGTCTTTACTTGTAGACTATAAACAACTGAAGAAAGAATTAGAAAATTGGAAGATTATATCTTAAGAAATTATCCAGACTTAAGCATCTCCCAGATAAAGAGATGGAAATTAGGAAAAAATTATTGAAAGATATGGAAGACAGAATGGTTGCATATAATATTAATTTAGTTGATATTAATTTAATATTTTAATATTAATTTACTTGAATATTATTCTTTAAAAAGAATAATAAAAATGAATTGAGAAAAAATAGCTACACATTTTCCAGTACTGAGAAGCAATGGTACCAATGAAAAAAGTTTTGAATCTGTATTATAAGTAGGAAATATGAAAAGTAATTTAGGGCCCAATTCATCATATCGAAGCTTTAGAACACAAAGTAAAAAACCTTATGAATGTACATGGAGAAAATCCAGATCAATTATAAAGGAACAATGATTAAAAAGACAACATATTTTTTTAGCATCAACAAATGATACCAGAAGAAACTAGAGAAATATTCCCACAGTATTGTGAAAAAGAAATGCCAAATTGGAACTGTGTGCCTACTAAAAATATTTTTCAAAAATGTGTGTGAAATAAATAAGATATCATTTTACATCTACTAAATTGGCATAATTAGAAATACTGACAATGCTAATATTGGAGAGAATGCACATGAATGAGAATTTACTGACTGGGGGTGAATTGTACAATTTCTTTGGAAAACCTTAGTATTACCTTATGATAATCAATATTCATTATTTATTTGCCCACAAAAAGATGAGTACAAAATAATTATTGCAGCAGTGTGAATTTGGATGGAACTGGAGACCATTATCCCAAGCGAAGTATCTGAAGAATGGAAAAACAACCACCACGTGTACTCGCTATTAAACTGGAACTAACTGATGAGCACACATGTGCAGAAAAGGAAGTAAAACTCAGTGGAAATCAAGCGGTGGGTAGGGGAGAGGAGAGAATGGGTGCTGGTCTACTACCTAACAGGTACAATGAACGCTGCCTGGGTGATGGTCCCACTTTTAACCCTGACTCAAGCATTACAAAAGTGATCCATGTAACCAAAAACATTTGTACCCCATAATACTTTCCAATAAAAACAATAGACTCTAATAACCACTCACAAAAGAATAGTTTAAGAAACTGTGATGTGTTAAAATAAACAATTATTACACAAGAGTAAAAATGACTGAACTATAGTTGCATGCAAAAGACAAATAAACCTCTGAAATGTAATACTAAGGGAAAATGCAATTGCCAAAAAACTGTATAAAATTTGATACCACTTTTATAAAGCTCTCAAACAAGAACAACCACACTATATGTTGTTTATACTTACATATATGAATGCTAAACTAAAGCAAAAGCAAGAACAGAAAAAAAAGGAAGTATAAACACACAATATACTTATTCTGGAGAGAAAATAAGGAGACAGCACAGAAGAGAACATGAGTAGGCTAAATTATAGATAATATTCTCATACTTGGATTGAATATTGAGTTAATGCATGTTCATTCAATTATTGATCAAAGCAATAAAATTAAAATAGAAAAATACATTATTTTAGTTAAATGTGTATAAAAATATTTAAATTTATTGTCCATTTTCTCTTACTCTTAAGCAAGCATTTTTCTGAAAAAAAATGTATTTAGCTTGATTTATATTAGCTGTGAGGGACCTTTTCATGTTAGAAGGCTGCATTAATTTAGCTACAATCAAATAAGGCCACATTCAAAAAATTTCAATTAGATATACTTAAAAATGTACATTATTTCTTAAAAATCTAACTACTATGTACTTAATAGTTTAAAAAATGAAAACTATTTGTTAATTTTAAAGTTAACCTTTTAATGACTTTGTTGTGTTTTCTTTTTGTTGGAAAGCATTTGAGAATTCGGTTACAGCATGGAGGTCCGTAGTTTCAGTTGATTCTCTATCAGTGGTCCCCAACTTTTTTGGCACCAGGGACTGTTTTCATGGAAGAAAACTTTTCCATGGATCAGGGATGGGGGGCATGGTTTTTGGGATGATTCAAGTGCATTACTTTTCTTGTTCACTGTATTTCTATTATTATTACATTGTAATATATAATGAAATAATTATATGACTCTCATAGGTTGGGCCACTGCTATATGGATATCAGTCATTTGTGAACTTAAGGGCATCTTGATTTGGGCTAGGTAGAGAAAGTAGATTCACAGTAATGAGTGGTAGAAAAGCAAGAAAGCATTTTTTGGGCATGTTGCTGAAGGCATGGGTATTCTATTGCATTTTTCTATATTTCAGTTGGATCTTTCTTAGCATCAAACAATGACTTAAAATGTCATCTACTGAGAGCTCAATAAATCCTATCTGCAGTTCTTCAGGTGCCTTGGTGATATCAACCAGGTGAGGCTGGGAAATGCTAATCTGAGTGTGTTGTTATGATTCTCAAAGTTAGTGAACATTTCATTGTATTCTCCAAAAGTACTGTTGAGCTGTGCAACTATTCACAAATTCTACTTCAAACAGAAACACAGTGCACCATTGTCAAAAGCTGACAACAGGCCGACAGACTCAACCCCCATAAACTCTCACCGACCAGCCTTGTGGGGTGGCGGCACTAGTCAGGCGGGGGAAGTTAGAACTAAATTGCGAA
>CAUYSK010109234.1:0-47429 GCA_963575035.1 Avahi laniger | reverse complement strand
CGGCCACTGAGGAGATAACCTCGAAACCAAGACTTGAAGGCAGACAGGGAGTGAGCCTTGGAAATACTTGCAGGAAGCCAGAGGGCACAGCCCGTACAAAGGCCCTGGGGCAGGACCGTGCCTGGCGTGTTGGAGGCACAGTGAGGAGGCCTGCGTGGTTGGAGCAGAGTGAAGAGGGGGACAGAGGGAGGAGAGGAGGGCACGGAGGGGATTGGGAAGGTTGCGCAGGGTCTGGTGAGCTTTTAGGAGGACTTGGGTTTTTGTCCCGAGGGAGATGGGAGCCATGGAGGGCTGTAGGCAGAAGAGGGACAGGCCCTGACACAGGTGCTCCCGGCGCCCTCTGGTGGCTGCTGCGGGGAGGACAGACTATGAGGCGCCCGGCGGAGGGGCCAGGCAAGGGTCACTGCGTTAGTCCAGGTGACTCCAGGTAAATGAGGCCGGACCAGGGAGACAGCCACCAAGAGGGAAAGCAGCGATCGGATTCTGGGTGTATTTGGAAAGCAGCGCCAATCGGATGCGGGTGGGAGAGCGAGGGGTCCGGCTGAGCCCTTGGAAGAACAGAGCTGCCCTCAGCCAAGAGAGGGGACGCGGGAGGAACAGTTTGCGGGGCTGGTTGGGCCGAGCATGGCCACGTTGGGTGTCAGGCCCCATGAGCCCCCCGTGTGGAGACATCAGGGGACAGGTGGCCACGGAGCCGGGACCTCCAGGGAGGCCTGGCGCAGAGACAGGACTGCGGCTGCTGTCAGGTGTAGACAGGTCTGGAGCCCCGGTGTCCTGGTTAGGAGGGGGACCAGGCAGGGACAGATGCTACCGAGAGGACCGAAACCGAGATCGACCTCGGCACTGCGCGCAGGATGGTCCCTGCAGGGAACAGTCTCTGGGGAGCGGAGGACGCCAGCCTCTGACTCTGTCCACGATTGAGACAGAGTGACCACAGGATTTATCGTCGAAATCAGGACGCTTTTGAGCGAGAAAGGGGGCGGAAGCCGGCACCGTCCCAGCCAAAGCCGGGCGTGTGGCCGCCCCAGCTCGGGAGGGGGCTGGAGAAGGGGAAGCGGAGATGCAGGGTGGTGACGACTCCTCCGATCCCGTGAGTTCTGCTGCAAACGCACGGGCAACATTGTGTTCAAAATGTAGCAGCAAGGGCCGCGCGCGCCCGTAATCCCAGCACCCCGGGAGGCCGAGCTGGGACGATCACTTGAGATCGCGAGTTCGAGACCAGCCTGAGCAAGAACGAGACCCCCGCCCCCATCTCTGTAGAAATAGAAAAAATTAGCCGGGCATGGTGGCGACACCTGTAGTCCCAGCTACTCGGGAGGCTGAGGCAGGAGGATCGCTTGAGCCCGGGAGTCTGAGGTTGCCGTGAGCTGTGATGACGTCACTGCTCTCCAGCCCATGACATCAACCTCCTCATTCCCAGAATCAGTGATGTGTGACCTTACGAGGCAAAATTGACTTTGCAGATGGGATCAAGTAAAAGATTTTTGAGATGGGGAGATTGTTTCGGATCGCCCAGGTGAGTGTGCTGTGCCCACAGGGGTCCTTAGAAGAGGGTGACAAGGGGGTCAAAATTAACTAAGGAGATGTGACAACTGAAACAGAAATGGGAGTGGCGTGGAGGCCCGAGCTGAGGGTGAGCGCAGCTTCTAAGAGTTGGAAAAGGCGGAAACTGAGTCTCTGCCCTGGAGCCTCCAGCACCGTGGGAGGACTCAGCCCTGCTGACACCTTGATTTTAGTCCTCTAAGACCAATTTTTTTTTTTTTGATTCTAACCTCCAGATCTGTAAGATAATAAATCTGCATTGTTTTCTGCCACTAGATTTGTGCTAATTTATTAGATCAACAGTAGGAAACCAACACGGAATGTCTCCAGGACACACCGCTGAGTGACAGTGTCCTGCCAAGACATTCTGGACTTCGAGGAAAAAGGGAAAAGGAGAGCCCCTCTACACGTTCATTTATGCAATTTTTTAATGCTTAATTCCCCCCCCAGAAGTAAATATGGAAAATGTTATTGATGTCTTTGCTTCCATCAAAGCCAGAAAATAAAATTGGAATAAATTCTTAACGTTGTGAGTTTTAAAATACCTATTGTTGATGTTTCAATATGTCTTCGACAGCATCCTGGGGGGAAATATCCATGAAAATACATAAAAACAGGCGTAGAGAGGGAAAGATTTTTAATCTTGCTTCAGATTCCAGTGTGACTTGGCAAAGCACTGAGTTTTTTTGGAGGCTCCCTCGTTGTCGCATGTGGGACCAGTGCCTCAGTCACCACCCTGATCCCAGCCCTGTGGGGGTGGGAGGGGGGCGTGTGGAATTTCACAGCGCTTGGACCCTAAATTCCTGCCACCACCCCCCCTCTCCCTTTATTGTCTCTTAGGAAAAAAAAGAGAAAGAAATTGGTCTAAAATGTAATGAGTTAGCTCTAGATGATGAGATAGAAGCTGTTTTCATTATCTTCTTTGTATCTGACTTGTTTTTAAATTTTGTGTTTCCTTGCAAATTTCCTACACCTGGCGTGCAAACACACACACACACACACACAAACACACACACTCACTTTCTAAAAAAACTTCTTTTAGAAAGTGGGTTGATCTAAGCAAAAGGGTGACTACCTGTAGAAACTTAGCTGATATTTTAAGTATAGATTCCACCTATGAGACAAACCAATGAAAAAGGTCGATTTGGCTTCAGGATGGGTTTTTGGGCCACTTTCGTCTTGGATTGTTTTACTGGAAGGTGGATTGATAGTAAAGCAAATCGTGTGTGTGTATGTTGGGAGGGTGTTCATAGGATTATTTTTTTATACTTCTTCCAGCTTCCACTGCATCACGCAGAGTGACAGGTATTCTGCGAAAGCGGAAATACTGACCGCAGCGCAACAATGTTGCCACCAAGAACTACAATGTAACAGTCTCATTGCTACTACGTGGAAACGGTATCTGCTTTCTGTTAACTACCTCTGCTATCTCAAAGACTCATGTCCCTCGTCGGTTTCCGTAGTGTAGCGGTTATCACGTTCGCCTCACACGCGAAAGGTCCTCGGTTCGATCCCGGGCGGAAACACTACTCCGTTTGTTTTATTTTGTTCCCATTATAGAAATTTCACGAATTTTCTAATTAATTTTAATAGCAACTTAGGTCTGATTCTTGTTTTTTCTTCTTTCTCCTCCTAACCTTTAGGAATTTTGATGGGTTTTTAAAAGTAACTTCACAGTAACTAACAGAAATTCCTATCCAATGACTTTATTGGGCAGTTTTTAGAAAAGGCAATAGAAGCTAACACTTCTTCAGCTGCTGCGTTGGCCGGGAATCGAACCCGGGTCAACTGCTTGGAAGGCAGCTATGCTAACCACTATACCACCAACGCTGCGGTATAAAAGCTCTCGATGAACAACCTTAAGAAGACAGGCATTGGTTCATCAGGGTGATACCAAGTTACGCGGGGGTGTCTTCCTCAGGCACACGTCGTCCACGGAGCGTTCCACCCGTTGGCCGCTAGGGCCGCGCCAGGAGTCCCTCCCCAGCGCCGCGAGCCCTTTGGTGCGGTCCTGGCGCTGTCCAATCCCAGGCCGCCGCCTGGGCCGCTCAACTTCCGGGTCAAAGGGGCTTGAGCCGGCGGGTCCCCAGTGTCCGCCGTCGCCGCCGTCCCCCCGCGCCTGCCACTTCCGGGGCCGCAGTCCCCGGCATGGAGCCGCGAGCCTGAGGTACTGCCGGCCCCGGGACGCCCTGCACAGCGCGGCCGCCGCCCCGCGCCCCGGTGAGCAGCGCCCGCGCGCCCCGTCCCGCCTCGGCCGCGACCCCGCGCCCGCCATGGAGCGGCCTCCCCGCGTCCCGGCTCCGCCATTGGCCGGTCCCTGGGGACCCCCGGCGCCGCTGCCTCGCTTCCTCCAACCCGGGCTCCCTTCACCCCTCCGCTGGCCGCGCCGCCTCGGCCGCTGCCCTTCCCGGTCCGGACCCCCCACCCGGTGGCTGCCCTTCCGGGGGTGGCCGCGCCCAGGAGCGCCCTCGCTGACATGGACCGGGCCTCCCTCTCCCGGACTCCCTCTGCCGTCCGTGCAGGCGCCAGAGGACCTGCCCTGCTCCCTCTGCCAGTGCGACCCCTGTGGGAGCGCAGAGGCCACTTCCCTGGAGCTGGGACCTGCCCCCGCCCCGTTTCGCCTGGACCCGCTCCTCGGCCCCTTCTCTCGCCTCCCTTCCGGCCCGTCCGGCCGCCCACCGCCTTCCCACACGCGTCCAGCCCAGCGCTGACACTTCCCTCTGAGCCACGGGAAGCCGCCCTCTCCCCCTTGCCCCCACTTCTGCTTCCCCCGGGGGCTGGGAGGAAGTCACTTGCCTCGGCGGCAAGAACGAACCTGCTTTCGAGGAGCTGGGACTAAAGCCCAGGAGGTGTGGACTCCAGTCACCAATCCCCATCGTCCTCCGCTGGGTCCTGGGGGAATTGGGGCCCCGTGGGGTGGCTCCTCTCCCAGATTCTGTCCCGGGCATGCAGACGGCGCTGCAGAGCTGTGGGGCACGGCTAGAACCCAGCCGGGTAGAACTAGGCCCCACGGTCCGCGGCTCCTGAGTGAAGGAGGCTTGCCGGTTTCTCCCTGAACCCCCCACGTTAATGACACGTTTGTTCTGTCGAGGTCTGTGTCCCATGCCTGCAGCTGGAATGGAGACTCCCTGGACCCTCTAGAAGGTCAGTTGGACAGGGGCTTGGCAGCCAGGAAGGCTGGGGTGTGGGCCGGTGGGATTTACCTGCTTGCTCTGGAATATAGAGATAGGCAGGAAATGGTTTTCATCGCCCTGGGGGACAGTTGTCTCAGCCCCAGGGCAGTGGCTGCAGCTTTCTGTGCAGTTTTCTTTCCATCCCTGCCCCTCTCCACTTGCCCCTGGTTAGAACCTCCCGAAGGCTTCGGGGAGAGGAAGGGGAGCACACTGATTCCGGCTGGATTGGGTGCAAGTGTAGCTGTGTCCCCGGACATGTAACACAGTCCCTGTGTCAGTCAGCACGTGATCAAGATCCCGGCTCTGAAAGGGACTTTAGTTCCTTTCATTCTCCCCCTGGTGTGATTTTAAATCGCTTGTTTAGTTGACAATACTAGCTGTCATTTCGTCTGTGCCCCGTCAGGAACCACATTATAAGAACTTCACGCATGCATTCTTGTTTAACCCTAACGGTAACCCTAGGCACAGATACCACAGTTCTGTCTTGTAGCTGGAGAAATTGAGGCACAGAGAGGTTAAGTGGCTTCCGCAATGTCACACAGCCCAGGGGAGGCAGAGCCAGGATTTGAACCCATCTCTCTCTGACACCACTGCCCACACGTCGTACCACTGGACCGAGCGCAAAGCCAGGGCTGCTTCGTGATGACATTTTTACTTCACCTTTTTCTTTACATCCTGTGCCCAGTTGCTGCCTTCTCTTGCTTTAAGCACCTGGGCCACTGCCCATCATGGATCTTGGCTCGTCTGAGAAGGCAGCTGGGCACTGACCAAACCAGAGGTCCGTCTAACCAGAGACAGCATTCAAGAAGGGACGACTTGTTCATTCAACCTGAAACGTTTATTGTGTGCTTCTTGTGTGCCAGGCACAGCCTGGGCTCAGGGGTACAGTGGGAACGGGATAGATGTGGCCTGGCTGCCGTTCCAGTGAGGGGTGCCCGCTGCCCCGGAGCGGGCTTTCTCAGCCTGGGCACTGTTGATATTTGGGGACGGATCGTTCTTTGTAGTGGGAGGACCGACCCGTGCATTGTAGGGTGGTGAGCAGCATCCTTGGCCTGCACCGTTCCCCACCTCCCAAGTCCCAAAAATGTCCCTGGAGAGGGGGGAGCCCATCCCTAGCTGGGTTAGGGGATTCTGTGTCCCACGATACACACCTGAGCGGGGAGGGAGAGAGGAGGGGAGTCCGAGGAGCTGGGGGTCACCTGGTCTGTCCGTCTGCCCCGTCGGGAGTTTATTCTGGCATCTCACGTGAGCCTGGGACTCGAACTCAAATTTTTCCCCAAATGATGAATGCAGAGGGTTCTCAGCCTTGGCACTGCTGACATTTGAGGTGGGGTCACTCTCTGGGGTGGGGCCGTCCTGGGCACTGCTGGGTGCTGAGCAGTGTCCCTGGCCTCTACGCATCAAGTGCTGTGAGCACCCCCCGTTGTGACAACCATAAATGTCACCAGACATTGCCCAGTGTCCCCTGGGGGGCAGAATCGCCCCTGGTTGAGAAGCACTCTCCTGGGGGTAGGGTAGCAGGCCGGTTTTCTCGTCTAGGTGTTGCGATGGGGGTAACTTTGGATAGGGTGCTCAGGAAAGACTTCTGAGGAGGTGACACTGGGACCAGAAGGATGAGGGACAAGTCACACTAAAAGGGGAAGGGCGTCCCGGGCAGAGGGACTGGCCGGTGCAAAAGCTGCGAGGTAGGAAGAAGCCAGTATACTTAGGGGAGAGTAAGGAGGCCGCTTTGGCTGGAGGTCACGGCCAAGGGCGAGGGGAGATGGCCATGAGGCCACCAGGGAGTGGCCACAGTGAGGAATTTGGGATGATTCTATTTCCAGCAAGTGTCCCTTGGGTGGCATCCCTGGAGTTATTTGAAACTGGAGGGACTTCTTACCTTGAGACAACCTCCCGGCGAGTAAGGTGCGGGTTTCTAGCAAATGCCCCACACCTCTTGCAGTTCAGGGGAGGGCCTGGAGCACCTGCCTCGTCAGGATGCCTGTGGTCTTGGGGTGCTCGGGAGGCTGCCTGGGGAAATGGAGAGGGGGCGAAGGGGGTGCGAGCTCATGGCACCCCTGCTGGGAGTTGCAGCCCTGTGGTCTCTCCCCTCCCTCCTCCACAGGCAGCCCACCCTCCCGAGGCCGGCCGAGCGGTTAATGCGGAAGGTTAAGAAGTTGCGCCTGGACAAGGAGCACACCGGGAGTTGGAGAAGGTAAGGCAGGCCCCGGGAGCCCCGCTTGGTGGGGACGGAGCGAAGTTTCCAGAATCGTCAACAAGGTTAGGTCAGGGAGGCACTTTCTCCATCTTCCCCGCATTTCTGTGTTTCTCAGCCCTCTGGGTATTTTGCATGAGGGAAGTACGGCCAGGGCAGGGTTTCTCAGCACTGGGGACATCGCGGCCCTCCTGGGCTCTGCAGGTGCTGTGCTGCGTCCCTGGCCTCCGCCCACGCCATGCCAGAAGCCGCCCCCCGAGTCATAACAGCCACACATGTCCCAGACGTCGCTAGGTGTCTACTCGGGGCAGTTGAGAACCACTGGCCTGCCTATAGGGTGTGGGTTTTGGTGTCCAACAGACTTGGGCTCTGCTCCTCTCCCTTGCCGGGTGACGTTGGGCAAGCCCGTCGACCTCTCTGAGCTTGAGTTTTGGTCCCCAAAACAGGGAAGATCCCAGAACTCACCTCCCAAGGTTCCAGTGTGGATTAAACGTGATTATACACGCGTGGCCTGGGGCGGTTGATAAATTCCACATCCCAGGGCCTTGCGCGAGATGAAAAGACCATGGGAATTCCTCGACCGAGTGAACCCGTCCCGTGTCAGGTTTCTCATACTCTCAGCCTTGCTCGTTTTTACGGAGCACAAGTGATCAGGTCTAAGGAGACGAGAACGACGCCAAGTGCTGGGATTTCCCCAGGCGCAGGTTCTAAACACGGGCAGTCCCAGTGCCTGGCGGGCAAGTGCCTTCCGAGCGGATACAGGGGGCGATCGGTCTTCTTTCTCATCTGCACACCCGTGAGGTCCCCGCCGGGCCCAGGCTGCGAGCCGACTGTGTTAAAGGTGGTTGTCAAAGCCGGAGGCCCAGGTGCCGCTGGGGTGGCGCTCGTGGGACACGGGGTGGCATGCCGTTTCCCCGGCAGCCGGCACTTGCAGGGACCCTTGCCTGGCCTGAGCCAGCTGCCCGAAATCCACTCTGGGGCATTTCCCCCTCCAGAGCATGGGTAGGACCCCCAGGCCTCACGACGCGCTCACATCCCTTTACCCAGCACCCCCGTCCTATTTGCCATCACTGCGCCCCTTGGGTCTCTGGCGGACGCCAGGGCGGGTGCTGGTCCCCACCCTCGAAGCACCCGCTAAGACGGAGATCTCACACAGCTCTTCCACTCAGCCTTGACAAATGACCGTGCCAGGAGGCCCGGGGCTGTTTGCCGGAGGCGTCCCGGGTGGCCAGGGCGCCCTGCCGATTGGTGGAAGGAAAGCGTAGGTGGGCCTGAGTCAAGTGGCCCGGAATCCGCTTTCGTCTCCCAGCTGTGTAAACTTGGCGCCGGGTGGAAGAAAGCAGCCCACGCTGGGCTCCGTTCACCTGCTCCCGTCCCCAGCCCCGGCGCAGTCCGGGCTCTGCTTCTGCGGACAGTTGGGGCGGAGAGCCAGGCTCTAGCACCGAGCCCCAGCCCGCCCGCAAGCCCGAGCTAAAGGTTGCGGCCACGTCTCGAAGATTCCTGGAAGCTCCTCCCGATGCTTCATTTCATCTCCCACCTGCTGGGTCGCACTTCTTCTTCCTGGGCCGTCTGTGGCGATCAGAGGCAAGGTGGCTTTTGTTCTCCGTGGTGGAAATGAGCCACGTGGTCCCGTACGTGCCCCTGCCAGGCGCTCAGCTTATGGGGTCCCCTTCGGGGGTGCAGAAGGTCACTTTTTATTTTCCTTCTGCGGGCAGGGCTGGAGTTGGGGTGGCACAGCTTGGGGGCGTCGCGTGTGCCGGTCGGGGCAGCTGCCTGGCGTGGTTTTTCCGGGCTCGCGGCCAGCAGCACCTGGGGCTGTGCAGGTTCTCGGTGGCTCAACGGCGCCGGCCCCGGCCCCGGCCTGACACCGCTCAGGGCTGCCCGCCACCCTGGAGGGAAATCGCAGAGCTCTGCACCGGGCCAGGCTGTCCTGTGTGTGACCCACAGCAGGCCACCCCCTCTCTCTGGGTTTGGCTTGTTTGACCCGAGAGGCCCACGGGCACCGGTGGCCTCTGGTCTTCAGAACCGTCTCAGGAAGCGCTGAACTAACCACGCTCCTGCCCCCCTGGTCTTCTGCATGTCCCTGTGCCAGGGAAGCCCTTGCTGCGCTCTCCTTCCAGGGCTTTCCAGTAGGACATGGGCGTCACAGAGGACTTTGCCTGCTACGATCGCTTAGCCCTTGGCACCACCGCCCAGCTAGGCTGGGAGCCAGGCCACTCCCATCCAACCCCTCGTTCTCATTCACTTGGTTCTGATTGGGAGTGAGCCCCTCTGTAACCCCCCCAGCCTCAGTTTCCCCATCTGTAGAATGGGCTGTCACAAGCTTCAGTGACGTGACAGCTACAGGGCCTGTTTTTTTTAAAGGTGCTTGGCCATGTCCCTTTCTCCCCTTCCTTCTCGAAGCGGGCCGGGGTCCTTCCTCTCACAGTGGTTGCTGTCTGGGGTCTCACTGGCAAGGGGCAAGGTCTTCTAAAAGCCGGCCCCTGCCGTCCCGGCCCTCGGGTGGAGAAGTAGCTTCAGTTCCCACTTCCTTTAAGTGAGTCCCAGAGAACGGGTGTCCGAGGCCCGGGTTGGGAGCATCCGGTGAGGCCGTCAAGCCCTCGGTGCCTGCAGAGGGCAGCGACCAGCTCCGTCCTCTGGGCCACTCTGGCTCTTCCGGAACTGGGTCACCGCAGCCATGTTTAGATTTCCTTAAAACAAATATTTGCCGAGCGATCTAGTCACGAAGTGTGCTAAGCGTCGGGGTGGGGGCGGGGGGATGTTGCACAGTGGCAGCTGCTCGCGGTGGCTGCTGTGCAGCGTGGAGCGTCCCAAGTGGGAGGAGAGAGTGGGGTGGTTTTGGAGGAATGGTGTAAACATTCACCCTCTCACCTGGATTTCTAACATTCCCAGGTAATATGTGACCATTTCCCTGGTACTTCCAGTGGGACACAAGGTGTCCCTGCTGGACAGCAAGCCACCAAGGTCGGCCTCTTATTCCTTACACTCACGCCTTTGCTGGTGGCCGAACGTGGCCCCCAGGGGGCTCAGTGAGAGACACCCCACAGCTCTCCGTGGAGCACCCACTGGGTGCCAGGCCCCACGGGAGGGTCTTCAGACACCACCACGATCGGAACAGACATGAGGGAACAGGTGTTTTACAAATAACCTCTGTGACTGACGGAGGCCACAGGGGTGGAGGGTGGCCAGGTGGCTTGTGAAAAACAGGGAGACCAGCTTCTGCACAGGTGATCACAGAAGGTTTCCAAGGACCGGCCAGATACTTGAGCTGAGATCTGATTAGAAGTTAGTCAAGCAAAGAAAGGAAAACAGTGTCCCAGGCAGGAGGGACAGCGCATGCAAAGGCCCTGGGGTGGAAGATGGAGTCTGACCTGTTTGAAGAGCTGAGAGGAGGCTGGTTGAGCTGGGGTGCAGGGCCTCTGGGCAGTCAGCTGTAGCCTTGAAGGTCACGGTGAGGACACTTTTATCCCAGGGCCATGGAAAACCAGGGAGGGTTTTCAGTCCCAGGATCACACTTGGAGTGGAGGTGGGGAGTCCAGGTGGAAGACGGCATCAGTCGTTCAGCAGGAGGGTGACAGTGGCATGGAGAGCACTGGAACAATCTAGAGTATTCCGGGGGCCGGGAGTGTCTGGCAGGGCACGGGGGCTGGGGGGCAACTCGTAGGGAAAAGGGTCTTCTCTTCTCACGGTCTCTCCGCCCTCCTCACAGCTTCTCGCTGAATTCCGAGGGGGCCCAGAGGATGGCGGCCACCACCGGGGCCCCAGTGGCCGACCGGGGCGACGCGGCGGCCGTGGACGAGCAGGCGTCCCGCTTCCAGGTGCAGAAGCACTCGTGGGAGGGGCTGCGGAACATCATCCACGGCAGCCGCAAGTACTCGGGGCTCATCGTCAACAAGGCGCCCCACGACTTCCAGTTCGTGCAGAAGACGGACGAGTCGGGGCCCCACTCGCACCGCCTCTACTACCTAGGTAAGCCGCGCCCGTCCCTTCCTGGGACCGCTGTCCCCAAGTCCTCCGCTCTGCAGAGGGCAACAGGTCCCACGAGCGGGAAGATGTGTGTTGCCGGGCCTGGCCCCAGGCGCACCATCCCACGGGGCTGTGCCGCCTACTGCAGGGGGGGCCCGCAACAGCTCGAAGAGGACGGGCAAAGGCCCTGGGGCCGGCTGTGCAGGCGAGCCGGGCAGAGGACAGGCCTGCTCCTCCGCGCCGCCCGGGCGCCGTGGTTCAGGCTGATTCGGGTGACTCCGAGCCTGGAAATTGTTTCCAACACCAGTCTGCTGGGCACACCCCCTGAGTCAGTTCCCAGTCACCCGGGCTGGGCCGGGTGCGGCCCATGACACATAGGATGGGGCAGAAAGATCTCTAGTGGGAGCCACAGTACCGCCAGTAGGACCTGGCTGTGGAGCCGCGTGTTAAGAAGGATTCTGAGGCTCAAGGAAGGCCTTCTGGGTGGCTCATGCACGTCTCCCGCGGGCCGACAGCAGAGGGGTGGCTCTGCACACGCTCCCTCTCCTGCCCCAGGTCCCTGGACAGTCGCCTGCTCTGGGCGCTTGCCCTGTGAGCCACACTTTCCATGTCGTCTGCAGCTGCTCATGCGGGACTGTGTTCCCACGGGGCCGCGAGAGCCCTCAGGGCCCAGATCAGGCCTCCTGCACTTTGCAGCCAGATGGGGTTTTCCGGGGGCGAGACGGTAAATTCCTGGGGAGTGAGTGGACGCCGTCCTGCCGCACCCGAGGGCTTCACAGAGTGGGAGGAAGAGGGCCCTGTAGGGGCCGGCCAGGCCCGTGCCTCTGAAAGCAGCTTGACATGTGGCTGTGACCCCGGCGGGGTTTCTCCGCCTCAGCATGCTCCACACTGGGGCCCAGCGGCCTCTGCGGCGGGGCGTCCCACACACTGTGGGGTGCTGAGCAGTGTCCCTGCCTCCACCCACCCCGTGCTGGGAGCAGCCGTGCCCCAACCATGGCGGTCACAGATGTCCCCAGATATCGCCAAGTGCCCCCTGGGAGACAGAATCAACTCTGCATGAGAAGTGCCATCCCAGGGGCAGGGTGGCCCTGGGTTATTCTCCTGGCAGGATCTGTCCACACGACTCACGGGGTGGCCTCGGCCCCGAGACAGCCCTGTGTGCTCAGGCCCTCGGTCAGTATTCGAGTGAGTGAAGGAGTGTCAGCCTCCGCCTCGGGCCGACCACACGCTAATGACAAGGACTGCCATGAACACCAGATGGCCGTCCCCTTCGTGGACAGGCTTGCGTGGAAATCAGATGGTGGTTTGGCAAACGGAGTTTAGAAAGAGAGCCGGTCCAGAACAGGGCTTGACCGGCAACCGCTCCTTCAGAAATCGAGCTTCCCTAGGCCCTTCGTTCTGTCGTCGTCCGTGCTCACGCTCCAGCAGCAGAGTCGCGGGGACACGGATGATACAGCCCAAAGGCCAAAAATATTTACAGTGTGGCCCTTGGCAGAAAAACGCGCGCCCACTCTGGGGGAAATGGGGACGGAAACGCCTCGGGTTCCATTTACCCGAGAGCGCGCTCCGCTGCGAGGACCGACACTATCCCAGACCCAAGCTGTCACGGGCTGTCACCTCTCTCCTGCGGTTCTGTGGCCTCCCAAGCTCTTTGTGTCAACGCATTCTTAGGCCACCTGCTCGTGTCGGGGTTGCCATCGTGGACGTCGTGCTTGGCGGATTCTCCCGCGGCTTTTGCTGTAACAAGCGACCACCGCTCGGTGGCTTAAAACAGCAGAAACGTATTATGTCACAGTTCTCCAGGCCAGAAGGGAGAAATCAGTTTCACTGGGCTGAAACCAAGGTCACGGTGGGGCCGCACTCCCCCTGGCGGCTCTAGAGGAGAGCTGTCTCCTGCCTCTTCTGGTTTCTGGCAGCCACTGGCATCCCTAGGCCTGTGGCCTCGTCCCTGGGATTGCGGTCACACGGCTGCCTCCTCTGCTGGCCGTCTGAGTTCCCCTCTGTGATGACGTCGGGCCCACCTGGGTAACCAGGCTGATCTTGCCAGCCCAAGATCCCTGACTTAATCCCAGCCGCCCCGTCCTGTCTGACCACGTGAGGCCGTGTTCCTGTCCAGGCCCCAGAGCGGGGACTTGGCAGAGGTCCCAGAGTGCACCCACAGCAGCCCAGAAGCCGTGCCCTCCCTTTTGGGGCGATGTTCAGCTGATCCAGTCCTCGTTACGTAACGCTAGCCGGGCAGCACCGACCTCGCTTGACGTCCAAGTTCTCGGGGCCAGACTCCCTGTAGCCCCGGGGTATTTATAACCTGTCTTGGCGCTAGCACATGCCCTGGCCAGTGCTGGCACCCAACAGGCTTGCAGGCAAGGCCCAGCGTGTGACCTGCCCCTCTGCCCCACCAGGGACCCCTGTGTCCTTGGCAGGCACCAGGTTCGCTGGTTTGGGGCACGTGGAGCCAATCACCGGGGTGCACAGACAGGAGGGAGGGCCCATGCCAGCTCCGGCTGCCGGCAAGAGGGGCTGGGAGCCGCTCAGCTTCCAGGACTCAAACTGCAGCGTCAGGAGACGCTCCCAACTTGCTCTCCTGCCCATGTGGGTTGGCTTCTCCCTGCTTCTGTGGCCAGAGGCGGCCACGGGGTCCCCAGTAGCTCTGAGACTTCCTCAGAAGGGAAGGCGAGGATGCCCATCCCCATGCGTCCCTGGAGAGAGCCCTGCCCCCGCCAGGCCGCCACGGGGGCCGCAGCCCACGGTGCCTGGGAGCCATGTTTGCTCAGGCCAGGGCCACCGGGGGGCGGGCTGGCTGGCAGGTTGGCAGCGGGTGTGTGTGGGTGGCAGAACTGGTGAGAGGGCCAGAGGAGGGACAGGGTAGCAGGAATCCAAGGCTGTCATTGGCCATCTCCACCCTGTGCCTCCAATTCCAGTCGTCACTGTCACTGGTGCCAACGGCAGCCCGTCTGAGGAATGTGCTGGCTGGGGCCGCCGTTTGGTGTGATCACTTATTAATCAGCCGGGGAGGGGAGGTGGCTCCAGTGTCCTTGGCAATGCCACACCCCTGACTTCCTGTATGGAAGGCTCTGGCTCTCCCGGAGAGTCCCCGTGGACAGGGGCTGCCCAGATCAGAGCTTGCTTGATAAAAAGCGGCTGCCTGCGCCCTCCCAACCCTCCCTGTTGCCCCAGGATGCCGTTTTTTTTTTAATTGAACCAGGTGTGCTGTGGCTCATGCCTGTAATCCCAGCTACTCGGGAGGCTGAGGAGGAGGCTGCTTGAGGCCAGGAGTTCGGGACCAGCCTGGGCAGTATAGCAAGACCCCATCCCCCCCATTGATATATAATTCACATTGCACAATTTCACACTTTTAAAACCGTGCAGCTGAGTGGTTTTTAGTAGTACATTCACAGAGCTGTGCAACCCTCACGACTGTCTAGTTCCAGAACATTCCATCATCCCAAAAAGAAACCCCATCTCCATCAGCAGTCACTCCCCTCCCCCGGCTCCTCGCAGCCACAAATCCACTTCCTGTCTCTGTGGATCTGCCTGTTCTGGATATTTCATATAAACGGAGTCACCCAGCATGATTCCCGTCCATACTTGTCTTGTGACCCTGGGAAGGGCCCCCCTGGGCGGCCTGCAGGGGTGAGGTCCTGTCTGCCCCCAGCTGGGAATGAGAGATTCAGACCTCGGTGGTTTTAAGATTCCTTAGAGATTGAGTTGTGTTTCCAGCACTCAGGCTGTTTGCCAACCCCTCAAGCCCCCGCACGATTTTCCCTGCCCACACGTGTTTACTAATAAATTAACTTCACATCTCTCCTAAATCCACTTTGAAAGGAAACCTAATCATCTAGCAGTTTTCTTTGAATACACTCTTCTGTTACTAAACTACGCCAGGGTGATGAGACCAAGGGATTTATTAGGGGAACATACGTACAGAGTGGGCCACAGGGTGTCCTCACAACAGACAGCAAGTGAAAAGGGGCGTCCTACCTAGGTGTGCCCCCAGCCACGGGTCAGGGTATGGAGTTTATAGGAGGGATTAAGGAATTTGGGTTAGGGTCAGGGCCAGTTTCTTTCAGGATTTTGGGCAGCAATCTAGATACCATTATCAGTGCCTGGGAATGTTCTAGGCCCTGGTCTGGGTTCAAGCCTGCTGGGAATAACCTGCTGCTGGCTGGGTCGCGGAAGGGTCAGGGCTCTCCGGGTTCTCCCAGCAGGACATAGGAGGAAAACGAGGGTTGGGGGAACGGTGGGGGGGGCCTGTAACAGCAACCTATTACAATAAACATAAATGGCATAGACATTATTCATTAGGTTCTAACCCTGAAGGTGCTGAGTTCGTGGCCTTCCTGTTCTCTCTGAAAAACAAGCAAACATGAGGAGGGCTGGTCCCAACTGGAGTCTCCCTGCAGGACGAACTCAGGGCCCCCAAGCTCTCTGTGACTCGTGGTCAGCCACGTCAGGTTCACCATCGTCACGTCACGTTCTGCCATTGCAGAACGTCCTGTGTGCTGCTGGAGGAGCCCTGTCCTGGTCCCCCAGCCTTGTGACATGAGAGGGGAAACTGAGGCTTCCGGAGAGAGCCATTCTGCTTCCTGCCATTCCCTTCACTGGTGACAGTTGTCCCATCATCTGTCGGATCCAAGACGCAGCCAGCTGTAAGATACGCCATTATTTTACCTGCCGCTAAGAACACGGCAGCATCCCAGAGTAGGGGAGATGGAAACGAAGCGACCACAGCAGCACCTCCGACAGCGAGACGCAGCCCAACTCCAGAGACACGAGCACGTGGAAAACCGCGGCTCGCCAGCAAAATGCGCTGCTAGCTCTGAGTGGCACACGCATTGTGCTGAGAGCTTTGCTTTTCTTTCCTCGTTTAATCCGTACAAAATCCTCAGTCGGCGGCTATTATCGCTACTGTCATTTTATAGGGACGGTTAGATTAAGTCAGTGATGCTCAGTCAGGGGTATTCCTGCCCCCGAAGGGACGCCGGGCCACATCTGGGGACATCTGTGGTTGTCATGTCTGGGGGCTGCTCCTGGCGTGGAGCGGGTGGAGGCAGGGACGCCGTTCTGCACCCGCAGTGCCCAGGGCGGCCCCTCCGCAGGGATCGATCCAGCCCCAGACGTCATTGCTAGTGACGTTGAGAAACACTGGATTAGGTACGTTTCCCAATTCCTGTTTGTGGCTTTTGCTCGTCCTCTAATCTTGGATTCATTTAATTCTCCACCTGCGCCAGCACCTTTGGCACAGAAGTGACTTCACGAGCGGAGCCCGGCCTCCTGAGAGCCGGACGTCGCTGACCGCCCTTTTCTCATCCCCTCCGGTGCCGTTTCTTAGTCAGCACGGCCACGATACTCGGCACAGGCATCTCCGAGCTGGGAGACCCCATTGCCGACAGACTCAGACTTGGGATCTGTGGCTTTGCGGGGAGGGGTGTGCTGCCAGCAGCCTGGCCGAATGACCTAGAAGCAGAGGGAGTGGCCAAGACCCTCGCCCCTTCCCGGGCAAGGTCACCCATTCCAGGTTCCCACCGTCCCCCCTCCAGGAATGCCTTACGGCAGCCGAGAGAACTCCCTGCTCTACTCTGAGATTCCCAAGAAGGTCCGGAAAGAGGCTCTGCTGCTCCTGTCCTGGAAGCAGATGCTGGATCACTTCCAGGTGAGCTGCGCCTTCGGGGCCTGGGCTGACGATCTCATCCAAATCGGCTCTCGTCTGGAGCGGAGCTTGTGGGTGACCAGGGAAAATGCCCTTTGCATGGGCGGAGGGGGTTTACTGTTTGGTGTCAGAAATGCAATGCATTGGTGTGGTTTTCTTTTAGATTGTCGAAATAACATAACAGTGCCAGCGTGGCTGGGAGAATGGTGGTCTCCAAGTTTCTCCGTTGCTAGTTCAGTAGCCTGTAACTTCAGCCTGTCCCTGCGAGTCCCCAGACCGAGGAACTCATATTTACGTAGCTTTCCTCAGAGCGCTGGGGTAATTTTGCTTTTGGTTCTGCTTTTTTTTTTTTTTTTTGAGACAGAGTCTCACTGTGTTGCTCTGGCTAGAGTGCCGTGGCGTCATCCTAGCTCACAGCAACCTCAAACTCCTGGGCTCAAGTGATCCTCCTGCCTCAGCCTCTCGAGTAGCTGGGACTACAGGCATGCGCCACCATGCCCGGCTAATTTTTTCTAATTTTAGTTGTTTGGCCAATTTCTTTCTATTTTTAGTAGAGACGGGGTCTCGCTCTTGCTCAGGCTGGTCTCGAACTCCTGAGCTTAAACGATCCGCCCGCCTCGGCCTCCCAGAGTGCTGGGATGACAGGCGTGAGCCACCGCGCCCGGCCTGGTTCTGCTTCTTAAAAAACGTGTTTCTTCTCTGTGCTGTCCCTCCACGTGGCCTCGGAATTCTGCTGCCTTGTGGTGTGCGCAATAGTTTACCTACTCGAGCCCCCAGGGTCAGGCAAGTGGGTGTCCCGGTGGTCCTGAATTTGGACCCCACCCCTGCAGAAAGGACAGATGTTTGGTGCCAGGTGGGTTTAGATCCAATGTCTTGGCAGGAAGGGGTTGTGAACAGGGTCGGGGGCTGTAGGATTGGCGTTTGGGGCCAGGGAGGGCTCTCCAGCGGAGTGGGGCAGGGGGCTGCCCCTCCAGGGGGGGTTCCAAGGGGAAGGGACACAAGCAGGGAGGAAGCTTCCGGTGAGCCCTGCAATCCCGCTGCCGCCTGGCACGGCCCTGCTCTCGGGCAAGGTCAAGGGCTCTGGCTGCCGGCGCCCAGCATGGAACATCCCTCTGTCTGGGCCCCAAGTCGGCTTGTCCCTGAACACCCTGGCTGGAGGACCTCTGCCCCTGAGGTTCGGGGATCCTGTCACCCCCAGAGCCCACAGCCTCTGCTGCTGACGCTACTGCCTGTCCTGTGTGTCCCCAGGCCACGCCCCACCACGGCGTCTACTCGAGGGAGGAGGAGCTGCTGCGGGAGCGGAAGCGCCTGGGCGTCTTCGGCATCACGTCCTACGACTTCCACAGCGAGAGCGGCCTCTTCCTCTTCCAGGCCAGCAACAGCCTCTTCCACTGCCGCGACGGGGGCAAGAACGGCTTCATGGTGCGCCCCGGCCCCGGCTGCGCCTGGGGGGCGGCGGTGGGCTCCTGCCCACCCTGAGTCGGGCCTCTCTGTCCTCAGGTGTCCCCCATGAAGCCCCTGGAAATCAAGACCCAGTGCTCCGGGCCCCGGATGGACCCCAAAATCTGCCCTGCGGACCCTGCCTTCTTCTCCTTCATCAACAACAGCGACCTGTGGGTGGCCAACATGGAGACGGGCGAGGAGCGGCGGCTCACCTTCTGCCACCAAGGTGAGGCCAGGGCGCCCGGGGACCTGCACCCGGCTGTGGTTTGCAGGGCCGAGCTGGGCGGAGCCATCAGTCCGCCTTCTAGAAAGGCCCTCGCCCCCGACCCACTCGCCGGGTCGCCCTCCCCGCAGACCTCCCGGTGCCGAATCCCCGCCTGGTCTATGGTTTCCGGCCACAGGCAGTGGCCCGGTGCTGGGGTCTGGCCCCGCTGCCGGGGGATTGCCGCGCGTTTCCACCTCTTCTGCCCCCCTCCTCCACTCTGCCTGTGCGACCCCAGCCGAATCCCACCTGCCTCCTGGGTTCCCCTCCCCTGCTCGCCAGAGGTGACCTCATCCTTCCTGGGGTGTCCGCAGAGCTCTCTGCTCAATGGCGTCAAATTGTGGGTCCCTATCTCCCCCGTCCCACGGCCCCAGCCCCCGCTTTCTTCCTAAACCTGTGCTCGTGACAGCGTCCAGAGACATCCTGAAAGTGGGCAGAACTGGTGGGGGCCGCTCCTGGCCTGGAGTTGGGGAGGGGCCAGGGACACTGCTCAGCACCCTGTGGCGCCAGGATGGCCCCACCCCCGAGAAGGGGCCGCCCCGACGTCCGTGGTGTGCAGTGGGAAGCCCTGCCTTGACCCAGGTGGCCCTGAGTCCCTCGCGTTCCTGTGTGTGGCCCAAGGCGTCCCCAGCTGTACCCCGTTGTTAGAAGGCTGCTCTCCCTCCCCACCCCCAGGGTTATCCAACGTCCTGGACGACCCCAAGTCTGCGGGCGTGGCCACCTTCGTCATTCAGGAAGAGTTTGACCGCTTCACCGGGTACTGGTGGTGCCCCACGGCCTCCTGGGAAGGTAGGTCCCTTTCCCTTTTAAAAAACACTCCCGTGAGGACACACTTCGTTTTTTACTGGAATCACAGTCTCTCTACTTCTCTGCTCTTTGCTCCTTTCCCTTAAAATCATCTCCACAATCTTTCTATACCAGCCCAGAGGGCGCTTTGGCGACTGTAGCCATCCCTGTTGCTTGGGGGCGGAGAGGACACAGTTCAGCCCCGTCCACCCCACGTGGCCACCTCCTGTGCCCTCTCATGCTGCGGGAGGGAGCGGGTGAGGGCAGGGACGCCGCGCTGCTCCCCCGCGGCCTCCGCAGCTCGCCCTACCCCCGCCCAGGTTCCGAGGGCGTCAAGACGCTGCGGATGCTGTACGAGGAGGTGGACGAGTCCGAGGTGGAGGTCATCCACGTGCCCTCTCCTGCGCTGGAGGAAAGGAAGACCGACTCTTACCGGTACCCCAGGACAGGTGAGTGCCTGGGACAGGGCAGGGGGGCTGGGCCAGTGGCCTGAGGCCGCCGGGTCGTGGCTGGGGAGGTGCGCTGGGCATTGTGGGATTGCAGGGGCTTTCTGCCGTTTGGGGGACGTTTCCCGCTCCTGGCTTACCTAGGCCCTACCCTCCTGTAGCTCAGAGATCAGCAAACTGTCTCTGCAAAGGGCCAGGCAGCAGAAATTTCAGGCTTTGGGGCCGAGACAGTCCCTTCCAGCTGCCGGACTCTGTTACTATGGCACAAAAGCAGCAAACACAGAGCCGTCCTGCGTGGCCAGTGGAACTTTGCTGAAGCTCGAGTTGCAATACTTCAAACTTGAATTGGCCGGGCTCGGTGGCTCACGCCTGTAATCCCAGCACTCTGGGAGGCCAAGGTGGGAGGATTGCTTGAGGCCAGGAGTTGGAGACCAGTCTGAGCAAGAGTGAGAGCCTGTCTCTATTAAAAAAAAATAGAAAAATTAGCTGGGCGTGATGGAGCCTGTAGTCCCAGCTACTCGGGAGGCTAAGACAGGAGGATCGCTTGAGCCGAGCAGTTTGAGGTTGCCGTGAGCTATAATGACACCACTACACTCCAGCCTGGGCCACAAGCAGACTCTGTCTTTAAAAAACAAACAAACAAAAAAACCACATAACTTGCATACAATTTTCAAATTAGACAAAATATCGCTGTTGTTTCGATTTACTTTTTAATGACCTGAAAATGTAAGAGGGCTTTTTAGCCGCACGGAAACGGCAGGCAGGCTGGATTTGCCCCTCGGGCCGTGGTTTACCAACCCCTGGGACAGCCAGACAGGACCACAGTGTTCAGCTTTCCACTCACCATCTCATCCTCCCTGTCTGTCCTGGTGTCCTCAGTCACCTTCTCATCCCTCTGTGACACCTGTGTTTCTGTCGCACCAACTCAGCTCCCTCACGGAGCAAAACCAGGCCCCAGCGTGACGTGGCCAGGGGAGCCGGGCAGGAGCGGAACGGAGCCAAAGATCGGGGTCGGGGGAAGCCGCTCTGTGCCTTGGGCGCAGCAGGCAGGGCGGGCCCCTCCTCTCCCTGGGAGAGCAGATTCGAGTGCACCCGGTTCTGGAAGAGGAGCCAGGCTCACACGAGAAATCGGCGTCTCCCGAATTATTTTAAAATACCTCCCGAGCCAAGCATAGCACACGTTCCGGCCAGGTGCTGCGCCGGGCCTCCTGTGGGCAACCCCCATGGAGGGTGCGGCAGAGTCATTGCTGCCGACGTTTGCCGAGCGTCTGCTCCGTGCTGTGCTACGCGAAGCTTCCCGTGTGACACATCCCATCCCAGCCGCCTGTGGGCTACATCGCTCTTACCCCCTTCGTTTCACAGATGAGGAAACTGAGGCTCAGGGATGTCACCTGCCCAGGGGGCCAGAGTTGAGATTTGTCCTGGGTCTAACTGAACAAATAAGCTTTGCCCACTCTGCTGTGGCCCGTACCCTCTGCTGGAGTCTGATCGAGGTGCCACCTCTCAGAAGCCTTGTGGAGCCCTGCCGGCTTGTGGCCACCTGTCTCCCGAGGGCTCGGGCCCAGCCGTCTGGCACAAGCCCTCGTTTTGCGCGGGACGCACACCACTGTGACGCATCCCGTCCTTGCAACCGTCTCTCAAGTTCTCTGCGGGCAGGGGTGGTGTCTTCTTGGTGACTGCGTCCCCCACAGCCCTAACTCCCAGTACAGGGTCTGGCCTGTGTCCGTACGTGATGCAGTCGGGTGACACATCACTGTCAGCATCTCGGTCTAGGCCCAAGGTCAGAAAATCCCCGCCTGGAGGGCTCGGAGCCTGTGCCAGGGAGGGAGACGCACCAGCACACAGACCCTGGGACACCTGCCTTCTCCCGCCCCGCACCCCACCGCTGTGCCTCCCCTCGCAGACGCCAGCCCGCAGCCCCAGACCCACACGCCAGCTCTCGACACGCGCGGGCAGCAGCCGGCGCACTCAGCTCACTTCCGTCCTTGCAGGCAGCAAGAATCCCAGGATCGCACTGAAACTGGCTGAGTTCCAGACCGACAGTCAGGGCAAGGTAAGGGGGCCTGGTGTGTCCTGCAGAAGCTTCCGGATACCGCAGAGAGGAGTCAGGGAGGCAGTTGGACGGGACCAGCAGGCCACCCTCCTCCCTCCCGGCAGGTGCCTCCGTCCACCCCGCCGTGGGCCAGGCCCGCGTCTCTCTGAGCTTCCAGGACAGAGAACTCAGTGGGACCCCAACCTCAGTGAGCCTGTTCCCATGCCCCAGCATTTTGGGCAGGTCCTCATGGGTCACTTCACTGGACCCATCAGCTGTCATGGGATGGGCAGTGTTCCGGATCCTTCTTTCTGTCCCTTTATCAGCGAGTCAAGGGGACCTCGTCACCCAGGGAGTCTCACACTGCACAGGGCCTCACAGCCCCCAGCAGCAAAAACGTCATCACTGCAAAGTGAAGCGGTCACTAGCGAATGGCCCCCGTGACTGTGCCCCTCAGCCGTGCGCCGCCGGCCCTGCACATCCCTCCTGTCTGTCGGGTTCCTGCCCGCACCCCCACGGGGACCTCTCGAGAAATTGCAAATTCCACAAGACCCGGGGCGTTAACAGAGCCCCGGGCCAGAGAGGCTGGGACGGACAAGAGTGGTGGACCCTGGGGACACCAGGGGTCCTGAGAAACCCCCCACCTCAGTGGATAGGAGAGTTTGGACGAGCCAGGGAGGCCCTCGCCTGCTTTTGCAAAAACGACATCTCGTGTGACCGGGGGCGTGTAAGATGAAATGCACCTATCTCATTATTTGGGGGGAGGGTTTATTTTTGTCACAATTAGGCCCTCACCAAACCTCTTCTACATTCGTGACTGGAACATCCCGGCAAATTTAAGGGGCATCCGCCCTCGGTGGCCTTCTTGGTGATCTGCGTAACGCCCCCACCCCCGCCAGGCTGTTTTAAATGGCTGTTCACCCTCGAGGACGTGCAGGGTCCTGAGGCGGCCCTGTGCTAGTGGCCTCCTCGAGTGTTAGAGCTGGACGCCTGGCCTCCCTTTCTGCCGACGGTCCTCGGTAGGTGCGAGGAAGCCAGGACATCCAGAGGCCGGGCTTGCCCAAGGCCACCTGGCTCGCAGGGCCAGCGCCTTTGGCGTCTTGCAGCAGCTGGGGTGCCGCATTTGGCTCGCTGGGCCGTCTGCCCCCGTGGGTTGACTAGAGAAATCTGCCTGGAGACTAAACGTCCAAGGTCAAGGAGTTGGCGGGTGGCTTCTTCTGGGGCGTTGCCTCGGCTTGTAGGCGGCCGCCTACTCCCTGTGTCTCTTCACAAAACGATCTCCCTGGGCCTGTCTGTGTCCACGTGTCCGCCTCTTATAAGGACACCTGTCGTAGAGCCCGCCTCTGGCCCAGTGCAGCCCAGCTTATCTGATTCCATTTGCTGTGACCCTGTTTCCAAAGAAGGTCACATGCTGAGGTCCTGGAGGTTCGGACTCCAACGTTTGTATCGAGGGGCGGACAGGATCCAGCCTCCACGGCAGCGGAGCCTGACCCACGTCTGTGTCCCTCTAGATCGTCTCCAGCCAGGAGAAGGAGCTGGTGCAGCCCTTCAGCGCGCTGTTCCCGAGGGTGGAGTACATCGCCAGGGCCGGGTGGACGCGGGACGGCAAGTAGTGAGTGTCTGCGTGCGATGCGACCCGGGGAATTCACACTCGGCCCAGGGACCCTGGGTGGGCCACCAGGGCCGTCTCCCGCCCTCCTCGCCACTCTGTCTGCTCAGGTGTCCTCCTGCGGTGCCACGCCCAGGGCAGGTCCAGCACCCCCCGCCCCCCGCCCCCGAGCGTGGCTCTGTTCCCTGCCTCCCCCCGTCTGCAGAGATTCTCCAACCTCAGCCAGTCAGGACACCAAGCCGCATCTCTCGGTCCCAGGGTTGGTGCCACCAGGACACTTTGGCCAAGTTTCCCAAACTGGGGCTCAGACCCACAGAGGGGTTTCAAGTGGTCCCCACGCAGTAAGAAACCCCAAGTCACAAAGCAGAGGCACTCCCTGGCGCTTGTTTGCCGACATGCCTGCCCACGTCAGGGAGAGAAATCTCTAGTGCCGGCCGGATCCAGCCCCAGCCCGTCTGTGTGCAGCGCGTGGGCGCAGAAGGGCTTTCACAGTTTTAAAGGGGGTGCAAGGGCGAAATCTGAAGATGATCTTGTCGCACATGAGAACACTAGGAGAGTCACACTTCAGTGTCCATAAATAAAGTTTTATCGGCACACAGCCACCGTCACTCACCTGCCGCCGGCAGTGGCGGCTTTGTCGCTGCAGTAGCAGAGTCGGGTAGCTGTGGAAGAAGGTGTGTGGCCCGCAGAGCTGACAGTATTTGCTGTGTGGCCCCGTCGTGGGGAAAACGTGTGCGTCCCTCTGCCCTGAACACTCGCGAGGCCGCCTTCCTCCCAGGGTCAGGCGAGGTGCCGTCGGCAGGCCGGGTGTCTGGTCGGGATGTCATGCCCTCGATGTCTCGTTCAGTTTTTGTGGCCCTTTCTTAACGTCCAGCTGTGGTTCTTCTGCTTATGGTACTCACGTGTCTCCTTTCAAAATAAATTTAAGTTAGGCCGGGCGCAGTGGCTCACATCTGCAATCTAGCAGTTTGGGAGGCTGAGGCGGGAGGATCGCTTGAGGCCAGGAGTTCGAGACCAGCCTGGGCAACATAGCAAGACCCCATCTCTACAAAAATTGAAAAAATCAGCTAGACGTGGTGGCTGCACCTGTAGTCCCAACTACTGTGGAGGCTGAGGCAGGAGGATCGCTTGAGCCCAGGAGTTTGAGGCTGCAGTGAGCTACGATCGCATCACCACACTCCAGCCGGGATGACGGACTCTGTCTCAAAAAATAAATTAATTTAATTAGGTTAAGAGATTGTCCGTGTAGAGGGAAAGGGGAAATAAAGGACAGCACCAAGCTCGGAGAGGTGGATGCTGTGCCCCCGCCTCCGTCCCACGGCCACTGACGCTCCAGGCTTCCTCCCGTCTCCTCGCAGTGCCTGGGCCATGTTCCTGGACCGGCCCCAGCAGCGGCTCCAGCTGGTCCTCCTCCCCCCGGCCTTGTTCATCCCCACCACCGAGAGCGAGGAGCGGCAGCTGGCCTTCGCCAGAGCCGTGCCCAAGAACATCCAGCCGTACGTGGTGTACGAAGAGGTCACCAACGTCTGGATCAACGTAAGCTGTGTGCCCCGTCTGAGCCCCTGTGGTCAGGCCGTCCCCAGCCCCAGGGCCCCAGCCGAGCAGAGGGCCAGTGATGGGCGGGGTTTGTCCCTGTGTGAGGAAGTGCTTGGCTGTCCCCTGGCCGGCTGTCAGAGCCCCATCTCCCCACCTCTGACGCATCTTCTCCGTCCCCCTGCACAGGTTCACGACATCTTCTACCCCTTCCCGCAGTCAGAGGGAGAGGAGGAGCTCTGCTTCCTCCGCGCCAACGAGTGCAAGACCGGCTTCTGCCACTTGTACAAAGTCACTGCCGTTTTAAAGCCCAAGGGCTACGACTGGAGCGAGCCCTTAACCCCCGGGGAAGGTGAGCAGAGTGTGATGAGCGCCACTCACTCGTGGCATCCTGAGTGGCATCCGTGGCTCGGTGTGCCGTGCTGTTTGTTCACAGATGGGCCCTGCTGACTGGGCCCGGGGGGGACGCAGGGAGGAGTAAGAAGCCAGCCTTCCCCGAGGAGTGTTTGTGACGCAGCAGGGATGAAGGTAGCCAACTGCTTGAGTATGCAGTCAGCAGTATTTATTGAGCACCTGCTACGTGTTAGGCCCTTTGCACCACCAGAGGTCCGCAAACTATGGCCCACAGGTCAAGTCCAGCCCGCCACCTGTCTTCCTAAGAAAGTTTTATTGGCACACGGCCACGCCCACCCGTTCACAGATGGCAGCAGCTTTGGTGCCGCAGGGTTGAGTAATCCCAACAGAAACTGTGTCTCAAAAAGCCATTGAGAGGCCGGGCGCGGTGGCTCACGCCTGTAATCCCAGCACTCTGGGAGGCCGAGGCTGGTGGATTGCTCAAGGTCAGGAGTTCGAGACCAGCCTGAGCAAGAGCGAGACCCCGTCTCTATCAAAAATAGAAAGAAATTAATTGGACAACTAAAAATATATAGAAAAAATTAGCTGGGCATGGTGGCACATGCCTGTAGTCCCAGCTACCTGGGAGGCTGAGGCAGGAGGATCGCTTGAGCCCAGGAGTTTGAGGTTGCTGTGAGCTAGGCTGACGCCACAGCACTCTAGCCCAGGCAACAAAGTGAGACTCTGTCTCAAAAAAAGAAAAAGTAATTTACTCCTGGCCCTTTGCAGAAAAAGTTGCCAACCCCATTCCAGGTGCTAAGGATATAATTGTAAAAAAAAAAGAAAAAGAGACATTCTCGCTCATGTGGAACATTCCAGTGGAGGAGACAGACAGTAACCCAAAAACAATTAAAGATGCTGTCTCCGGTGCGTGACAAAGGAACACGCAGTAGGGTGAGTAGGTCGTGAGGAGCCTTCTCCCTGGAATGGGACTCTGGGTAACATGCGTGGAGCGGAAGCCTGGAGGAGGTGATGGGGCCACACAGCACACTCCAGGTAGAGGACACAGCCGGTGCAAAGGCCCTGGGGCAGGACCGCGCCTGGCATTCCGGAGGCACAGCGAGGAGGCCCGTGTGGCTGGAGCAGAGCGAGGGGGAGAGAGGGAGGAGGGGAGGGCAGGGGGGGGTGACGGGGCAGGTCGTGCAGGGCCTGGTGGGCTGCAGGGAGGACTTGGGCTTTGCCTCTGAGGGAAACAGGAAGTCGTTGCTCCGACATCGGTTTGAGGTGATGGTTCTGGTTGCTGTGTGGGCGCAGGCTGAGGGGCAGGGCTGGGGTGGTGGCAGTGGCTGAGCTGTGCCCGCAAGTCTGATCCTGGATGTGCTCTGACGGCCGAGTAGACGTGGTTCGCCAGAGGCCAACGTGGGACAGGCTCTGAGGGGCCGTTTTAGGAGAGAAGAGCCCACGGTTGCGCTGGGCACGTTCAGGGTGAGGTGCCCGCTGGCAGCAGCGCTGAGCGGGCCCGTTCCCGTGCGTGGTGTTCAGGAGAACAGGATCGATTCGCGGTGGGAGTGTGAGTGTCCCTGCCCACAGGTGGCGTCTCAGCCTCAGGACGGGACAGAGCTCCAGAGGGACCGTCTGGGTAGAGCGGCCGTGTGGCCGGGCTCTCGCAGTTTAGACCAGGGCCTCCCCTGGGAACTGAGAACATTGGCCCGGGTCATTCTCTGGAGTGGGGCGTCCTGGTCACTGCAGGTGCTGAGCAGTGTCCCTGCCTCCACGCACCCCATGCCGGGAGCAGCCCCCCACTGTGACAACGACACATGTCCCCAGACATTGCCCAGTGTCCCCGGAGGGCGGGACCACCCCAAGTTAGCCCACAGCGTAGAGACAGAGCCCACACACCAGACCGAGGCCATCGCCAGGGCGCGGAGTCATGCATGGGCAAGGGGTGACGGTCCTCCCTCAGGTTGGGCGCAGCCGTCACAGACTGGCCGAGCCGTCTCGGGGGGAAGGGAGCTCGCTGGGGTTGGTCAGAGCTTTGCTTTCCGGTCTGTCTGGCTTAGCCCCCACTCCGACGTTGGGATTTCACCAATAAAATGAAAGTCTGAATAAATACCACTCAACCCACCCGGGTGTGAAGAGGAGATACCTAACTCATCGGAGCTGGGGTCCCATGGACAGAGGTGCTGGGGCCCTGCTCCGCGTGGAGGCTGAATGAGGCCCAGCTCACCAGGAGCAGGTTGGCTGGGCCGTGCTGGGCAGCCCAGGGCCACTGCTGCCTGCATTGACACCGAAGGTGGCCGGCCACCCTGCCTGGCCTCCGTGCAGCCCCTTCCCCTGCTAGGCTTTTCTGTAAGCCTGGAATGCCCTTCTGTGCCTTCTCTGCCTAAACTTCTGTTCATCCTCAAAAACCCTACCAAGATGATGCCACTTCATTCATCCTTTCTGCCTCCCCTTGGGAAGTGGGCCCGCCTCGCGCTCACGTTGCTGATGCCCAGTGGTCGCAGGGCGGAGCTGGCAGCAGCGGCCACCCAGCCGGGGACACCAACCTTCCAGGGTGCCACAGTGCCCCTCGGGTGACCTCCCAGTCTTCGAGGTGGGTGCCCTGGGTTTCCCAGCACCCTGCTGCAGGGCTATGTCTGTGCCACGTGTGTCCCTGACGGGGAACGCAAGGTGGGGACGAGACTAAAGTGGCTCTGGGTCCCAAGGAACCCGCGTGGGGACTCGGGCTGGAGCCTGTGTGGTGGGGCCCAGTTCAGGGAGGAGCCCTTCACCCCGCCAGCCTTGTGACGACCAGCGACTCCACCTCTGCTCCTGGGGAAGCTTCCATCCTGGGCCATCGTCCCTCCCGAGAGAGACGTTTGCGACAGTTTGCTTTAGACCCGAAAGGTTAAGGAGGGAGACGGAGCCTTCTAGCGCAGACTGGTCTCCAGTGGTTTCTCGTGCTTGTGAACACACGTCCTGTGCGCTGTTGTCAATCACGTGGGGAAAACTCAAACTCGAGGTCTCTCTCCACCCCCCAAAAACTGTCATAAACCTGGGAAATGGGCCACCGTCCTCACGGCAGAAACCAGCCCCGCAACTGCGTCCCACGGCTCGGGCCCAGCCAGCCACCCTCCTGTCCCCCCCCCCGTGGCCTGAGTTGGCATCCGAGCTTGCCACAGACCTGGGTTGTGGCGGCTCCGAGGCAAGTCCTCTTGGGTGGCATTTGGCCTGCGGGTCCTCGCGTCACTCCCTGCGTTCCTTCACCTCTGGTCTTCTCCTCGCTTCCAGATGAATTCAAGTGCCCCATCGCGGAGGAGATCGCCCTGACCAGCGGTGAATGGGAGGTCTTGGCGAGGCACGGCTCCAAGGTACGACGTCCGCTCACAGCCCTTCGCTGCGCGCACGCGTGTCGCACACACGTGGGCAACGCCCACGCAGCCCCCGGCCCCCGCCAGGCCCGCGTGCCTGTGGCTTCTCTTCCCTCCCGCTGCTCCCAGGGCTCTGCCCCCTCCTCTCCGCTTGAGCACCTGGCCCCAGGGCTGGTTCCAGCCAGCTGCAGCTGGAGGGGCAGGGCCGGCCGGCTCCCTCGCTTTGATCCTGTTCTCAGCCCAGCCCCAGGAGGTTCTGAAACAAGCACAGCTGCAGAGATAACAGGCGTCTCCTCACCTGCCCCAAACACAGTGGCGTAAAAACGTGGCGAGGCCTGACCTCTGCGCTGAGTGTCTTCACTGGAGTCCAGTTCTACAAAATTCCAAATTTTACACGGGGACTTCTTAATCAGACTTTCTGGATCCTTCCCTCACACCGAGGCAGACGCCTCCTGGACCAGAGACTTGAATATAAAGAAGGAAGCTGTGCCCGTGGTTGGCGGAGGACGTAGGCAGTCGTTATAGTCTGGGGGGCGCGGAAGCCAGCGTGTCCCCTCCGGGGCTGGCCAGAGAAGGGGAGCCGAGCACCCCAGGGCAGCGCAGGGCGGGGGCAGTGCGGCTTAGCCTTCCTGGGGGGCAGAGACGGCTTCTGTCACGTTAGTGTGCACCTCGTGTGACCAGGTAGACAGGACGTGAATCCCACGAGGTCCCAGAGCACTCGTGAGACGTTTGCACAGAACTGTGCGTCACAGCGCTGTTCACGCGGTGGGAACGGCCGTCAGCAAACACCTAAGCTGGCGAGCGGGGGTGCCATGGCCGGGTCTGGGCTGGATAGACAGCTGACAGCCGTGTGGGTCCCGGTACAACCAGCCCTGTCCAAATGCCCCACCATAGACGTGGAACAGCATCCCGAATTTCTAGGAAGGAAGCAAGTTGTAAAATGAGAGCATAGCCCCTTTCTGTACAATCTCATGTCCACACCGCTAATCGTGAGTCAGGGTGAGAAGGTTGTCCACAAAAGGTGATGCGGTGGTTGGTGGTCACCTGCTCCCCACTGCTCTGCTGGGCCACAGTCACCCCATCTCACGGCCCGGCTCCGGCCCTGGCTGGCTGGGCACTGACTCACTTTACTCATCTGTAAAAGGGGGGTGTTAGGTAGCTCCAAACCTTTCATCTTTACAACACAGTCTCTCACACACACACAGACACCCACACACCCATGAGGACCCTGCTTTAAAGTACTGCAATTTGGGAAGGTGCTTGCATTTTTCTTGTACATTTGTTTTTGAGACAGGGTCTCACTCTGTCGCCCAGGCTGGAGTGCAGTGGCGTCGGCATAATTCGCTGCAGCCTCAAACTCCTGGGGTCAAGCGATTCTCCCACCTCGGCCTCCCAGGGTGCTGAGATTACAGACGTGAGCCCCAAAGTACTATAACTTGAAGACCTCGGCATGGTGTCTGCGCCCCTCTCCCCCACGAGCCAGTATTATTACCTCCCTGTGTCGGTTCGAATGTGGCCACAGAGAATTGTGTTCGAACGAATCCCGTCTCTTGGGGCATTGAACTTGCTGCCATTTTTTCAGTCTTAAAACACGTTGCGCGTCCCCGTGCCTGGATTGCGGAGGCCTCGCAGGCGGATTTCTCGGGAGCGTCATTCCCAGGTCAAAGGTTTTAGGGGTCTGGCCTCCGAGCTGCCAGGGCGGCCCAGACAGGCGGCAGCCGGTCACATTCCCGCAGTAGCGTGTGGGCCCCACGTGCAAGTCTGCGCCCCACCGTCCCCACGCAGGAGGCCATTTGTCCTAAGTGTCTTCCCATCTCTTGAGGTCCCTGCCCACCCCAGGCTCCAGCCACTTCTGCCAGCTTCTCAGGCCCTGGGCACAGGAGCGATGTCCTTCTATCCATGCAGAGGGCCAGAGTGGGTCCTCGATCCCATAGACCTCTGTGGCCCAGTTTTTTTGGGCGGCCGCTTTTTTTTTTTTTGCAATCAGTCACAGTCAGCGCTCTCCTCGGCGGCAGCGCTTGCTCCAGAGACCGTGAAGGTGCAGGTGCACGCTGGAGAAGCTGCAGCCACCCTTAGGCAGGAGCAGCTGAAGCCTCCTTCCTGTCATTCCTGGAGCCCTCACCTGAGAACCTCCCCGGGGCCCGCTGGGGATGTTCCCCTAGGAGATGGACGGGTGGGTCCCTGAGCACCTTGATCAGAGGGGTGGGCTGAGCAGGCCGGAGACCCAGGGGCGCTTCCCTCAGCCTCTGTTCTGGCGGCGTGCCCTCGCCTTCTGTACCTGGCTCAGGGCAGGGCCTCCCTGTTGAGCCTGGAATCAGCCATGTGGGGTTGGGGTACCAGAGAACTGCCCGTAGTCAGCCAGCCAGATCAGGGGGTGCCCCTGGCCTGCGGGTCAGGTAAGCGCTTCTCTCAGAGGCGGTTCCTTCCCGGCAGATGGGCTGAAGCCAGACTGGGGGGCGATCGGCTCTCCCGTCCACAGAGCGCCAGGCCCGCCCCACAGGACAGGGCAAGGGGCATGGGATAGGGCAGTACAGGAAGTCCAGGGCCGGGGCCAGGGCGTGTCACAGGAGCCCCCGTCCCCTGCAGATCTGGGTCAACGAGGAGACCAAGCTGGTGTACTTCCAAGGCACGAAGGACACGCCGCTGGAGCACCACCTCTACGTGGTCAGCTACGAGGCGGCCGGGGAGATCGTGCGCCTCACCACGCCCGGCTTCTCCCATAGCTGCTCCATGAGCCAGGTGGGCCCCTCCCCGCGCCCCGAAGTGCCCCCACCTCCCAGGTAAGGGAGGAAGGGGATGGTGCACCCACCACCACCCCACGGTAGAGAGTGATGGAGGCCTGGGGCCTGAACCGTTAGCCTGGGGCTGCCTCTCCGTGTGAGGCGGAGGGCGGCCCTTAGTCCCTCGGAACATCCTAGAACCTCAGACACCGGGTGTGCAGAGGGCCCCCCAAGTCCGGGGCAAGAGTCAGTAGCAGTTTGTGGGCTGCAGAACCAGCAAGATGGGCAGGCCCGTGGGCCCCTGGACAGGGGACAGGTTTCTCCTGGCCTCAGTTTCCTTCGGTGGGTGGAGCTCTGGGGATTCAGTAATGGAGAAGGGAGTGGGTGTGGCACAGTCACAGGCCAGAACTTGGCGACAGAGGCCCAGACGGGAGGGTCAGAACCAACCAGGGGCGGCGGCATCCCGCGGTGCTCAGCACCCCCTCGTCCCGCCCGCAGAACTTTGACATGTTCGTCAGCCACTACAGCAGCGTGAGCACGCCGCCCTGCGTGCACGTCTACAAGCTGAGCGGCCCCGACGACGACCCCCTGCACAAGCAGCCGCGGTTCTGGGCCAGCATGATGGAGGCCGCCAGTGAGTACCCCAGCCCTGTCCCCTCAGGAGCCTCAGCCGGTCCCCACCCCACCCCAATCCCGGGCACCCAGGCCCCTCCCAGGAGCCCAAGAACTCGACAGGGGACACACCCAGTGGCCCCACCGTCTGAAGGCCCTGCCATCTGTCACAGTCTCGAGTCTGAGCTGCACTAGGGGACTGTCCTTCACAGGGAACCCGGCAGGGGTTCAGCTCCGGGCCAGCTGTGTGCCCGACTGTCGAGCAGGACGCAGACCCCGTCCTTGGGGAGCCGCTGGGCAGGTGGGAAGGTGGAAAGTAAACAGTTGGAACAAGGGCAGTCGGTGCAGACGGGACACCAGGGTCTGCCGAGCCAGCTCAGAGCCTGCCCTGGGGCTCGGGCTTCCTGCTCCACCTCCCTCCCTGACCCCGGCGTCCTGGCCAGGGCAGCCCTCAGAGGGCCCCGTGCAGGTGTCTGGTGCGCAGAGCAGACATCCCAAAGCCTTTGTTAGGGAAAGGAGCAGGAGTTGGTCACAAGAGGGGCTCCTCGAGGACACGAGGGGCCTCCAGACAGCACAAGAGCCTGGGGTCAGCCGGGACACTGCATGGGTGGCCCTGGGTTCCAGTTCTGGCTCCATCACACACAGGACGTGGATCCTTCAGTGTTTCCTTATCGGGGCCGGCGCCGTGGCTCACACTTGTAATCCCAGCACTTTGGAAGGCTGAGGCGGGAGGATCGGTTGAGACCAGGAGTTTGAGGCCAGCCTGAGCAATATAGTGAGACTCTGTCTTTACCAAAAAATTTTAAACTTAGCCGGGTGTGGTGCATACCTGTAGTCCTAGCTACTCGGGAGGCTGAGGCAGGAGGATAGCTTGAGGTCAGAAGTTCGAGGCTGCAGTGGGCTGTGATTGGGCCACTGCACTCTGGCCTGGGCGACAGAGCCTAAGACCTTGTCTCTCAAAAAGAAAAGCAAAGTTGTTTTTTTATCAATGAAATGATATGCACAAGCATGTAGAATGAAAACTATGCCCAGGACACTGCCTGGTGCTCCAAAATCACTCTGTAAAAAGGACGACCTACCCTGGTTCTGACTCTGCTCTGTTGGTGGGTTTCTAGAACATTCTAGAAAACAGTCCCTGGCACGAATGGGCTGTTCTGTGGGCTGAAGAGCATTTTGTGATACCCTCACCCCCTGGAGCAGACATGGATCCAGGGCCTCTCTCCACAGGCGCCGTCCTCAACGCCCCTGTTGGCCCTGAGACAGGCGGGCGCTCAGCCCTGGTGGTACAGAGGGGGAAATTGAGGCTGGGGTGGGGGCAGGGATTGGCACTTGGGCGCCCCAGGTTTCACCAAACTCCTAATCTGTGCCACGATTGAAGACCCCCTGTGTCAGGAGTAGGCAAACTGCGGCCAAGTCCGGCCACACAGTCATTTACGTGGCGATGCCCACATTAGTGCCACCGTAGCAGATGACACCACGTCTGTCCCACCAAGCTGAAGGTGTCTACTCTCTGGCCCTTCAGAGTAAACCGCTCCGGACCTCAGACCTGAATTACCCTTTACTGGTCTTCCTGTAAATCAACTCACCTACGTTTACCTAAGAAAACTAATTTAAGGAAAAATCCGGGAGAAGTCGGCCTCAGATTAGCTCTTGGTCAAATTGCAGAGGTGTCAGCACCTCCGTGGGGGCCCAGGGGTGTGAGGGCTGCTGAGGACGGGCCTTGGTCCTGGGGTGAGAGGAGGGAGCGAAGGGGAATGGCTTTCTCGCCCTGGGGTCCACCCGCGGCGGGGCTCTGCCTCTGCGCCCTGGGAAGCGCAGGACGGGGTGCTGGGTTCCACCCGCTGGGCCCGCGAGCGAGGGTGTCGGCCGGATGTGGCTTGGCCGGCCCGGTGCCCCCGGCCCCGCAGCCACAGCTGCTCCGTCTCCCGCAGGCTGCCCCCCGGACTACGTGCCCCCAGAAATCTTCCACTTCCAGACGCGCGCGGACGTGCGGCTCTACGGCATGATCTACAAGCCGCACGCCGTGCAGCCGGGCAAGAAGCACCCCACCGTCCTCTTCGTGTACGGAGGCCCCCAGGTGGGTGCCTGGTGGGGGAGGCTCAGTGGGAGGCCACGGCCACCTTCCCAGCGCCCCACTGCCCGCCGCTCGTCCTGAGCACGCTGGTTCTGCGTCTGCGTGCGTCCCACAGCCCTCGCTCTCTCCCGGACGGCCTCCCTTCCCCCTTCCCCTGCCTGCTCTCCCGTGTCCCTCTGGGAAGCCCCTGTCACCAGCTTCGCACAGAGGGGGCCTTGGGCCCAGCGCCCTGAGCAGGGGCCGGGATCAGGCAGGTGGATCCATCGAAGGTGGGGCGTCTCACCCAGGGTGGCTCTGCCCCCCCAGGGAGCACTGGGGATCATCTGGGGACATTTGTTGTTGTCACAGCTGAGGAAAGGGAGCTCCTGGCGTGGAGCGGGTGGAGGCGGGGACGCTGCGCAGCACCCTGCAGCGCCCAGGACGGCCCCTCCCCACAGAGCCGCCTGCCCTCGCATCAGTGGAGTTGAAGTGGCTTCCCAGGGAGGGCCAGGGCACGTCCGACCTTGTCACTCTCCGAGTGTCCCCAGAGCCTCACAACAAAGCACAGGCACATTCATTAGGCTCTAAGGCCCTGTCCTGTCCCCGTCCCCGTCCCAGTCCCACGGGTCCCTGGCTGGACTTGTCCCTTGGGCCCAGCGCACCACGTCCTCTGTCGCCCCCCGCAGGTGCAGCTGGTGAATAACTCCTTCAAGGGCATCAAGTACCTGCGGCTCAACACGCTGGCGTCCCTGGGCTACGCCGTGGTCGTGATCGACGGCAGGGGCTCGTGTCAGCGGGGCCTGCGCTTCGAGGGGGCCCTCAAGAACCAGATGGTAACTTCTTTTCAGCCGCGCGGGCCCAGCTCGTGTGGGGCCCGGGGCAGTCCCGGCGGGGATGGCCTGGGCACAGTGGGGGGGGCCTTTTGGACCCAAGGGGGACAGTCGCTTTGCTGCTCAGCTCTGAGCTGCGCCCTGTGGAGACACAGGGACACACGCATGCCACCCGGTGCCTGAGCTCACGGCACAGTCCGGGTCCATGGGAAGTCCCGAGGGCTGGGCCGGACAGGAGCTGGTGGCCGGAGAAGCAGGGACGTTAATAGCAGCGGTGACGGTGGTGGTGATGGCTGCCACCTCAGTCAGGTTGTGCCGCTGTAACAAACGCCCCCAGCTGGGGGTTTACGAGGAATACACGTTTATTTCTCGCAGTTCGGGCAGCCAGGGAGTCCGAGAGCAAGGCGCCAGCAGGGCTGGTGTCTGGTGGGGGCAGCTCTCTGCTTCCAAGAGAAAGGCCTCGTGGGGGCCTCAGCGTGAGTTCCGCAGAGGACACAGACACCCAGACCCTAAGAGTGGCAGCGAGGGCAGCAGTGGTGACGGTGCTGGTCGTGGCACCAGCCGGTCTTTGAGCCCTCGCTCGTGCCAGGACGGGCCCAGTCTCCTTTCGCCCTGGCGCCCTCTCCACGTTAGCGTCCCTGTCTCAGAGTTGCGCAGGCCAGGCCCAGGGAGGGGACGGGCCTTTCCCAGAGGCGCTGGCCCAGGAGGCGGCAGAGCAGGGCTGGTGCCGGGTCTCGTGGGACCTGGGGAGACGGGTGACCCCAGAGAGACACTCGTGATCCCAGAGGGAGAAGACAGAGGTGGGACCACAGCGGCACGCCTGGGAGGAGGCCGCTGAGAGGTGCCCGGCCTCGTCCCCCAGGGCCAGGTGGAGATCGAGGACCAGGTGGAGGGCTTGCAGTTCGTGGCCGAGAAGTACGGCTTCATCGACCTGAGCCGCGTCGCCATCCACGGCTGGTCCTACGGGGGCTTCCTCTCGCTCATGGGGCTGATCCACAAGCCCCAGGTGTTCAAGGTGGGTCCGGCACCCGGCCCGCCCGCGGCGCGCCCACCCCTCCCCCGTCCGCGCCCGCCCGCCGCCCCCAGAGGCGCCTCGGCAGGGGCCTTGCCACGTGGCTGTTTCTCCCCGCAGCAGCCCCATGGGGCCGAGCCCCCCTCCTCATTGCCCGCCACCGCTGACCCCAGGATGGCATCCGGCTGCGCAAAACCCTGCCAGCAGCTCTCTGTGGGAGGCTGAGCCCGGGACCCCGGCCTCGGATGGGCAGAGGTGGGGCATGGTGTGAGGAGCGGCGGGAGGGGCCCAGGCCGGCGGCACCGCCAGGGCGCTGCGGGGCGCGGCCATGAGGAGGAGGAGGAGGCGGCGGAAGGGCAGGGGGAGCAGGGCCCTCACCCGCCCGCCCGTGGCACCTGCCCGCCCTGGAGCAGCTCACGGCCCACGGGGACGCACGGTCTGAGGGCCCCTCCCGCCAGCCCCAAGTGCATGACCGCTCCTGTGCGCAGGGAGGCCCCGGGACTGCGGGCACAGGCTCCCTGACCGACACCCCTGTCTCTCTCTCTGTCCCCGTCCACTGTGTCCTTCAGGTGGCCATCGCGGGTGCCCCGGTCACGGTCTGGATGGCCTACGACACGGGATACACGGAGCGCTACATGGACGTGCCAGAGAACAACCAGCACGGCTACGAGGCGGGTTCTGTGGCCCTGCACGTGGAGAAGCTGCCCAACGAGTAAGGACCCCGCACCCCCGGGACCTGCTGCTTCTCCGTCCATCCGGGATGCCCCCCTCCCGCCCCAGCTGGCTCCAGCCATGGACCCCAGGTCACCGTCACACCTCCCCCATTGTGCCCCTGTGGCCTGGGCAGGGCTGGCACTGCCTGTGTGAGCCTCGAAGCCCCCTCCTGGCAGCCCTCCTGCCTCACCACCCCTCGCGGGAAGGGCGCCTGGCGTGCCCTCAGAAAGATGGAAGGAGCTAGAGTCACACCCCTTGTCATGCACCGCTGTCCTAAGTTGTGTCCTAAATGGTGACAACATCCAAGGCTGTGGGACCAGTTCACATGTCCCATTTCATCCTTTGACATTGGCCCTGGTCTCACTTTCCGATGGAGGAAAAGGGTGCTGCCACTTCCCGGGGTGTCTCCACCTGGTTAGCGTCACCCGGGATCCTGTGCAATTGCAAAGGTCCCTTAAAAATCCCCCTGCGTCGCTCTCCCCGGGGTCTGGAGCGTGGCCTGGGCTCCTGGCGAGGGTAACGCGACGTCTCCCCGGAACCCACCACCCTGGACCTCGCTGTCCGGTACGAGAGCCGGTCGCCACACGGGGCCGTTGAAACTGAAGGTCACACTCATCCAAATAAACTAAACGAATAAATCCATCGAGACAGAGCGCAAATTAGCAGCTGCCCAGGGATGGGGAGTCACTGCTAATGGGAATGGGGGTTTTGGCTTCAGAGTGGTGGAATGTTCTGGAACTAGGGAGAGGTGGTGGTTGCACAACATTGCGAATGCACCAAATGCCACTGAATCGTGTACTTTTACCTGGTTACTTTTAGGTTATGTGAATTTTACCACGATAAATTATTTACTTGGGCGCAGTGGCACGCACCTGTAGTCCCAGCACTTTAGGAGGCCAAGGCGGGAGGATCATTTCAGCCAGGAGTTTGAGGCTGCAGTGAGCTGTGGTGACGCCACTTCACTCCAGCCTGGGTCATAGGGCGAGACCTTGTCCCAAAAAACAAAAAAAATTTCTGTTCCTCAGTCATTCCTGTTGCATTTCAAGTGCTGGGTGGTGCAAGTCTAGAACATTCTATCGTCGACTGTGCTGTGGAGCAGTGTGCTGTAGAGGCTCCCCTGTAGCTTAGGGACCTATTCGCACGGACAATTGCACACTCCTGTTGCACGCTCCTCTCCCCTCCCTTTCTGGGGGTGGGGGGCGTCTTCCAGACCCGCCAGTCGTGGCCCAGGCTTACACGTCCGTCGTTCCGCTGCCCAGCAGGGGCTGGGGAGACACTTGGCCCAGTGGGGACCATGGACAGTGGCCCGAGCGGCTCAGGGCGTGCGGAAGTCTGCGCCCACCGCTCCCTCTCCTGCCCCGGCACGACTCCAGCCTCACACACACCCTCCCTGTGTTCCAGGCCCAACCGCCTGCTCATCCTCCACGGCTTCCTGGATGAAAACGTGCACTTTTTCCACACAAACTTCCTTGTCTCGCAGCTGATCCGAGCGGGAAAACCTTACCAGCTCCAGGTGGGTGGCTCCTGCGGTCCCTGCACTGCGTGGTCTGCGCATGGCGGGGTTGCCTCCCGCGGTGTTTCCCACCAGAAGCAGAGGCTCCGGGGTCCCTGGGTCCCCACGCCGCTGCCTGCCCTGCACTCCTGAGGGTCCCTTCATCTGTCAGTTGTGCGTGGATCACGCCTGGGAGCCCAGGGTGAGGGTGGGCCGCACTGCCTAGGAGGGAGGTCGCTGAAACTGACGTTTTGACAAACAGAAACGTGCTTAGAAGCAACCACAGCGTGCCGAGAGCATCTAGCAGGGTTGTTGCTAAGGGGTCGGGGGTCCGAGAACTGCCGGGGCAGGTAACATTTAAGGGTGCCGGCGTGAGTGAGGAGGCAGCCAGCGCTGCGGACCCAATGTGGACACGGGAGCGTGGAGAAGGGAGGGAGCTGGGGAAAGAGCAGGGCCAGCTGGGCGGGGCCTTGGCAGTGAGGGGCGGGGCTTAGTGGCAAGGTGGGTGGGCCTCGGAATGAGGGGTGGGGCCTCAGGAGGATGGGGCTTCGGCAGTGAGGGGTGGGGCTCCCTTTCGGGGTGAAGAGCTGACATCTCAGCAGGACTCCCCTGGGCCCCCACATCCCAAGCTGCCCTGGAGGCACGTTTCTCACAAACAGGCCCAGGCAGCTGCAGGTGGGGTCAGAGTCAGGAGGAGCTGTCAGGGACGAGCAGCCTGGGACCGCACTTCCCCACCTGCCTCCTGGGCAGCTGCCGGGCCACACGAGTCCTCGCAGGAAAAGCGAGTCCTCGCAGGAAAAGCGTTTAGCACGCGAGGCGGGCCTGGGGTGAGAGTAGAGCAGTGTTGGGGATACGTGGAGTGTACCCTGCCTTATTCCAGACACCCCAAAACAGCTGGACCGGGCAGCTGGCAGCCACAGGCCCTCTTTGTTCGCAAATCGCATCTGCCACGCGCCAGGCCCTGGGTTGGGGGCCGGGAGTTCAGTAGAGAGACCCTCCCTCTGCCCTCCCAGCTTGGGGAGGGACAAGCGATGGAGCAGCCAGGACCCAGGGTGGTGTGGCATCGTGGGCCCAGCACGCACGATGGCCGTGGTGGGTTTAGTGCCATCTGTCCCGGGTGGTGCCGGTGCCTGGGCTGGGGCAAGAGGGGCCCGTGAGGTGTCAGGGGCTGCAGGACCCGGAGGCCAGTTTCGATGGCAGGCCAACGCAGTCTCGCCGAGGCTGGGGACCATGTTGTCCAGCTCAGGATTCATCCAGAAACAGATAAGGAAGGCAAGGGCAGAGGAGGGGAGAGCAGCGGGTGGCTTGGTGCGTCCCCAGGCTGACGGGCCAGGGTGGCAGCCGGGGACCTGGGCACGTCTAGGGAACCCATCTCGCCGCAGGAGGCAGCGCGGCGTGAGCCACCTGGCCTTGCTGCCGGCCAGCACCGGTGTTCTCCGGGAGAGAACGTCCCACCAGCCCCCGAGGGCAGGGAGCCGTTGTGTGCCCATGAGCACCTCGGGAGACCCTGCTCTGTGCCCAGGGCAGGACACGCACTCCGCGTCCGTCCACCCGAGGGCCTGGACGTCGGCTGGGCCAGGTCTCAGGACACTAGGGAGTTCCCCGTCACTGTCCCCCTTTTGGCTTAGTCCCCCTTAGGTGGTAAGAGGACCCAGAAAACACGAAGCCCTGGGGGTGGCCGTCCTGGGGCCTAGAGCTTGTCATGTGCAGTTCAGACATGGCCTGTGGTGAGATGGAGTGTGGCCGGGGGCCCCGGGTGTCTCCGAGGTTTGCGGCCTCGGCCTCCTCCACAGGGATGGGTCTGTCCCTCCTCAGCAGATTTGGCAGGTGCGTGGCACGGTGTAGACCTCATCTTACCAAATCCTCCTGAAGAGCTGACGAGGTCGGCGTTCATGCCATTTTTGAGAAGGGCTAGAGCTAACACCGGGAGTCAGTGGCACAGCTGGGACTCGAACCCAGGGCCACGGGCCTCGGCGCTCACACACCTTGTCTGTCCGCACCCTGTGCCTGGTGACGGGGGGAGCCCTGGGGAGGTCCCGCAGTGCCCCAGCCTGCCCTGTGTCTCCACCCAGATCTACCCCAACGAGAGACACAGTATTCGCTGCCCGGAGTCGGGTGAGCACTATGAAGTCACGCTGCTGCACTTTTTACAAGAATACCTCTGAGCCCGGCCGCCTCGGCTGCCCGCCCGCCGCCCGGAGCCGTCACAGCAGAGCACAAGTGGCTTCGAGGCCGCCACCACCGCCCGGGGACCGGGCGGGAGGGACCGAGTGGCCCCACGGGCCCGGACGAGGTGCCTCTCCTACCCCCGCTGGCCAGCCCTGCTGCCCCGAGGAGCCGCCGCCTTCGCCACCCTGACGCCTTTTATCATTTTCTTAATGCTCCTGGGTTTTTGCCTGCTACTGCTCGGTTGCCAGGACAGAGAGACGGTGGCTGATCCCTCCAAGGCATGGCCCCGGCCATCCGCCTTCTGCAAGGAGGAGGCCACCCGCCGCTGGGCACGGGAGAGGCCGGAGCTCGGGCCACCCCGGCCAGAAGAGACTCGGAGGAGCGGGGCGCCCTCCGCGCATGGCTCCCGGTGGCCCCTCAGTCTCCTGACCCAGCCAGCCACCGTCCCCAGCACAGAAGCATGCAGTTGCCTGTCCTCCCCGCCAGCCCCCCACTTCATGTTTGTGGTTTGTTTTAGGAGGCGGTTTCCGTAACTATTTAAAAGACAGAAAGCAAGGGGTGCCTATATCTAGACTCGGGGTCTGCGCCCGGCTGTGGGGTTTCAGCCCAGCCCCCGGTGAGCCCCAAAGGCCGAGCGGAGAGTCGTGAGGAGGAGGAGGAGGAGTGGCCAGGGCCTGCTGGGGGGACCGCACCCTCCCACGCCCGCCTCCCCCCCAGCTTTCAGGCAGGCACTGAAACTCGCCGAGCTTCGGCGCTCTGCTGGTCAGCGGCCGCTGTCGCCCCCCCAGCCCAGCCCATGCCCACCGGGGGTTCCGGGGTTGGGAGTTGGAACCGTCCCCACCTCAGGGTTTACTGTGTCCCCTTCCTTTCCCTCCCCGCCAAGTTCTGCCAGGGGCGGGCCAAAAAAAAAACAAAAACGAAAAGAAGAAGAAGGAAAAAAAAAACAGAAACAAACCACCTCTACATATTATGGAAAGAAAATATTTTTGTCAATTCTTATTCTTTTATAATTATGCGTGTAAGAAGTAGACTCATTAAACGATTCCAGATGGAAACTCGCCGCTGCCTGAGGTTCCTCCTACGTCCCAGGCTCCTCTGAGTGGGAGGGGCGTCAGGGAGTGATCGCCACCTCCGCCATCTTGGCAGTCACCAGGGACCACTGGGGACCTGGGGCTGCCCTGGCACAGGCCCAGGAGGGTGTCACACCAGCCCGCAAGAAGATGCCCACCCCTGATCACACTGGACCAGGGAGGACAGTCCCAGCTGCCCCGATGAGAGCATTCTGTGTCCTCAGAGGTCCAGAAAAGTCGGTTGGTCTCCAGGGACCCGGCACAGGATGTTAGGTTGGCCTTGGCCCCCCCAGCGCCACAGCACAACCCAAACTGCAGCATCCTTCACGCCGGATGCCGCAGCCGCCAACACTTCCAGGATCACGAGCCCCTTCACGTCTGTCCCCACAGCAAGACACGAACAAGGGAGACCCTGGTGACCACGCTCAGCATGTGGTTCTGCTCCTAAAAGCAGGGAGGGACTGCCCTGCTCGGTCCACTCTCGCCATCCTTTGGGAAGCTCCCCTTTTTTAAAAAAAAAAAAAAATGGGTTTTAAGGAAAAATAAATCTCAATACCAAAGGATATTTAGGGGAAAGACATCCTCTCCCCTCCCTAGAGATAAGCTTCCTCCGCAGCCTGCGCGTGTATGTCTACACACAGGTCGGTAACGATTGTGTTCACCTGGACCGTGGCTTTTCGCTGAGTATATCTTGATAGCTGTGCCACCTTATTGTGCTAGATCTGCCTTGTTTTTCTAATGCCCGCATCCTGGTCTGTTGTGCAAATGTGCTGTCGTTTATTTCACTAGCGTCTTAATACATAGGCCACTCTGGATTTTTAGTTAGTATAAGTCAGGATCAGCAAACTTTATGTAAAGGGCCCAACAGTAAATATTTTAGATTTCGTGGGCCAGCCTGTGTGGCAGCTATTCAGCTCTGCCATTGTAGCACAATGACAGCCTTAGATAAAATGTAAACAAATGGGTGTGGCAATAAAACTTTATTTACAAAATCAGGCGGCTGGCCAGATTTGGCCCACAGCCTATAACTGGCCAACCCTTGTATAAATGATCCTGCAACAGATAGATTTATATGTGTTTTTGGTAGATAGATAAGTTCCTAAGATAAATTCCTAGAATGAGCAAAAGGCATATTTACTTTTAATTTTGAAGAATGTTATTATACCAAATTGCCTTCCAAACAGAATGCCTCAAAGTACACTCCTTCCAAGAAGTGTGCCTATTTCTCAAGTGCTCGGTATTATGTGTTATCAAATAGTTTTTTCTTTGCCTATCTTATTAAATACAAGAGAAATGCAGCATCTCACTGCACTTTGAACTCACATTTCTCTTACACGTGTGGATCTTTTCATGTTTTAAGTCATCTGTTTTCTGGTAATCATTTGTTGATGTCTTTTGCCTACCTTCCTTTTGACTTGTTGGTCTCATTGATTTGTAATTGCTCTTTATATATGAAGGAAATCTGTTCTTTGTCATACATGTTGCAAATCGAAATGTGTTCCCAATCTCAATGTATTTTACTGGTAGGAAGCTCAGCCAGTGAATCGTCAAAATCATTCTGTTGGGAACATGAAAATGCCATTCCCTTAATCCACTGTAAAACCAAGTGCAGCAGGGGACCCGGCCGTAAGCCACAGAATCCGGCTCTGGCTAAAGAGGACAGATAGCATAGAATGAGAGAGAACTGGTGGGAAAGGGGGTTAGTGGGGTTGCCCCAGGAGGCTTGGTAGCCAGAGTCATGCAACTTTCACCAGAACCTTCTATCCTGCCTCACTGAGTCAAGATTCAAATTGTCACGAGACAGTATCCATTGGCCAAATTGCGGTCACTCGCATTCCTGCCCCTGACACCTAGGCTGGGAAAGGAAGGGAGGCTAACATCTCATTGCCAAATCCGGGAAACTTGACACTGGAACAATGCAATAAACCCAACTGTTGCTGGGTGCGGTGGCGCATGTCTGTAGTGCCAATGACTCAGGAGTCTGAGGTGAGAGGATCGCTGGAGCCCAGGAGTTCGAGGCCAGCCCGGGCAACACAGCAAGACCTCATCCCTTAAAAAAAAAAAAAATTAACCCTACTCCAAACCTTATTTGGATTTTACCGGTGTTCACACACACTCATTTCTCTGTGTGTGCGTCTGTGTGTGTTTGCATTCCTCATTTTTGCCTGCGCAGATTCTGGCAGCCACCACCACAATCGAGACACAGAACTGTTTATTCACCACAAAGGAATTCCTTCACGCTATCCTTCACTATTTCCATCCACCCCCATTTACGGCGTCTTGACCATACAGAGAAAAGTCTGTGAGACTCGTGTGATCCAATCTTTTCCTTTAGGACTGCTGGACTTAGTGTCACGATCGTTGAAAGCAGGCTCTTTGGAAGGACGGTTTGTTTTCTTTCAGTCCCTTTAGTGTGCTAATTTTTTTTTTTTCTAAGCAAAAAAAGGGAAAACAAAAGAGGCCTGGGGCTCAATTCTCTGGAAAGCGCGAGCGTGTGCACACACACACGCGCACACGCACACACACACACACACAAAAACCTGCCTGTGCTCAGCAGGAGACTCCAACAGCTCACAATCGAAATACCTGATTTACTTCCTCAGAGGGCACAACAGAGCCCAGTTTGGGGATAACGTGCAACATACTCTCTCGGGATTCTGTTCTTTCTAGTCAGGAAGGAGTAGGAACACCGGCTCAATTCTTGACCCTCCAAACATGGCCATTGACATTTTCTTGAAATTTTAAACATTTTGTGATCTTAAAAAAAAATGCCATCCTTCTGTAGTTGAAAACTTGGGATCGAATGAGAGCAACAATTAGTATTTAGAATTCTCACCTGGTTCCTTCTGTAGCAGGAACTTTAACTGCAGTCCCTTGCTTAACCCTCCCGACAACCTCTTAAAGTAGGGATTTTTTTTTAACTGTTTTTTTTTTTTAATAAATGTAAGGCTCCTAGAAAATCTACAGGCACTGTAGAGTTCCCTAAAACCCTTCATACAACTTCTCCTAATGTTAACGTAGCAGATAACGATAGTGCCAGCCAGGATATGGGAGCCAGGAAATTAACAGCAACATAGTCCTATTAACTAATACCTGCACCTCATTAGAATGTGGCCAGTTGTCCCTCCCATGTCCCTTTTCTGGTCTAGGCGCAATTCCTGAATCCTACACTGCATCCTACACTGCGTTTGGCTGTCTTATTTTCCTCCTGTGACTGGTCCTCAGTCTGTCTCACGTGACACTTGTGAAGAGTCCTGCGGGTTATTCTGTAGAATGTCCCTAGATTTGGGTTTGTCTTGGTGACTAGCTCAGGATTAGGCTGAGGTTGTGCATCCCACCGAGGTGCCGTGCCCTTCCCCCTGCGGCCTAGCAGTGGCTCCACGATGTTGCTCTCGTTTTCAGTACATTGACTTTGCTCACTGGGCTGAGATGGTGTCTACACTATAAAATCACTACTTTCCTCTTTGTAATTACTAAGAATCTTGGGGGAGGCTGGGAGCGATGGCTCACACCTGTCATCTCTGGGAAGCTGAGGCGGGAGGATGGCTAGACCCCAGGATTTCAAGGCCAGGCTGGCCCACATAGCAAGACTCTTATCTCTCTAAAAAAAATTTTTTTTAATTAGCCCCAGCATGGTGACAGAGTAAGATCTCGTTTCTAAAGAAAAAAACAAGTTTTTAAGTATCTTGGGGGGAAATACTTTGAGGCCATGCAAATATCCTGTTTCTCATCCTACTTTTCCCCATTAATTTTGAACTTCAACCCAGAGATCTCAGCCCACATTGTGAAATGTTTGCCTAAGGCTGACCTTCGATTTCCCTCTACAGTTACTAACTGGAAAAGCTGCAGAGTCGGTCACGCGGATGGCAAGTGAGGGACGAGGGGACCCCGAGTCCCGAGAACGACCTCCGCGACCACCCTAGAGGACCCTGCAGGGATCTGCCTGCCCCGCGGGCTCTCTGGGACAGGGAGGCCCCGCCCCTTATAAGCCCCGCCCCAAAATGGCGGCCCCGCTGGGCGCAGGGAGCCGGGCGCGCCGGGTGACGTCACCTTGTCGACGCCGACGTGGCCTCAGGCGCACGCCCCACGTGTCCCGCCCCGCGCCCCGTGCGCCCGCCCCTGCCCTGAGAATCCTGTTCCAAGATGGCGGCGCCCAGCGGAGGCAGCAGCGGAGGCAGCGGCGGCGGCGGCGCGAGCCTGTGGGCCGTGCTGCTCCTTGGGGCCGTGGCGGTTAGGCCGGCGGAGGCGGTGTCCGAGCCCGCGACGGTGGCGTTTGACGTGCGGCCCGGCGGTGTCGTGCACTCCTTCTCCCAGAACGTGGGCCCGGGGGTACGTGCCGCCGCCGCCCCGGACGTCGGAAGCGAGGAATGGTGCTGGTCGGTGGTCCAGGGAGGCTGAAGAAGGGGCGAGACCTGAGGATGGGGTCCGGCACTGCGGGGGTGGGGTCGTCACTGCTCTGATAGCAGGCGGGGCGTCCTGGGGGCTGGCGGTGTTGAGGGGGCGTGGTCACGAGCCTCAGCGCCTGTGTCACCTGTCACCTGCCTAAAGTGTCCAGGCAGCCCGAGAGGTGGGGTGAGGGCGGCGAGGAGAGCGACGGGAGGCTGAGGGGTACTTCCCCTTCCTGAGCCTGCCAGGGGTCAGTCGCTGCAGCCCTGCCTGGGGAGGAAGTGCTCTTTCCTTCCCTTGCACAAGGTCCCACATCATGGAAGGTGTGAGGCCAGGCCCTCCTTATCCGGAGGCAGCGGGCCTGGGTCTAGCCCAGCCCTGTCCCCAGCTTGTCAGCAAAGTCCCTTCCTCTCCCAACTTCCCTTTCACCTATAACAGCGGTATCAGTACTTGCCGTTTGTCGAGTACTTCCTTATAGCCAAATACGGCGCCAAGTTGTTTGTACGTCAGACCTGTTTTACCGATGAGGAAATACAGGCGCCAAAAAGTTTTCACTTGTCCAGGGTCCCCAGGTGTCACTGCTTCCAAAGCCCATGTTCCTAGAGGGTAGAGGGGTGAGCGTTGGAGGGGGTGCGACCTCCCCCTTCCTGTTCTTTGTGTCCCAGAAGCCACGTGGGCTGTCTCTCCAGACTCAGGAGCTGCACGGTAGGGAGGCAGGCAGGGGACTTAGAGGCCTTGCAGGCTGGCCTGCAGGGACACCAGCCAGAGGGATTGTCCTGATTCTAGATGTGCTCAGACCCTGTACCTTTAGCAGTAAGGATTACCTTCTACCAAGCCTCTTTTCTCTTCCATTCTCTAGGACAAGTATACATGTAAGTTCACTTACGCTTCTCAAGGAGGGACCAATGAGGTGAGTCGTTCAAAATTTCACTTAGCTCACTGTGAGGGTATCCGTTGTCATCCAGAGACATTGTCTGAGAGACCGTGAAGTTGGTTCATTCATGCATTAACTTACACTCATTCAACTATTCCCGCTTAACCAATAAAAGGGAAAGTGCTCACGCTAAATAGTGACCACAGACTCCACTGCCGTTATCCCACAGAGGGAGCAAGTGTCTGAGCAAAAGCAAGGATGTGAGATGTACATCTGCCGTTCCCATGAGCCTCTGTTAGGAGTGCCGTATCTGGCTTCTGTGCTGTTTAACAAATTACCACAAACCTAGTGGCTCAAAACGACACCCATTTATTGTCTCACAGTTCTGTGGATGAGAAGTCCGGGTCAGCTCAGCTGGGTGTTTCCTAAAACCGAGATCAAGGTGTCACTGGGCCAGGCTCTTAGCTAGAGGCTCTGGGAAAGAAGCCTCTTGTAAGCGATACCAAGTGGTTGGCAGAATTCAGTTCTTTGCGGTTGAAGGACCGAGGTCCCCGTTTCCTTGCTGGCCGTTTTCTCTAGCTGGGGGCAGAAAAGCGACAAAGATTCAAAGCGTGAGAACACATGCAGCGTCGGCTGGCTTTGAGGGCACCGCGTGGCCAAGAGTGCAGCCGGCCTCCAGGAGCTGAGAGCGGCCCCTGGCTGGCAGCAAGGAAGTGAGCATTTTGGTCCTGCAACTCGGAGGAACTGAATTCTGTGACAGCCCGTGAGCCTGGAAGAGGCCCCCGACCTCCAGATGAGAACCCAGCCAACACCTGGATTCTAGCCTGGGAGATGCTGGGTAAAGGACCCTGCCAGGCCGTGCTGGACCTGCAGAATTGTGAACTCTTAAATGGATATTTTTTTTTTTTTTTTTTTTTTTGAGACAGAGTCTCACTGTGTTGCCCGGGCTAGAGTGAGTGCCGTGGCGTCAGCCTAGCTCACAGCAACCTTAGACTCCTGGGCTCAAGTGATCCTCTTGCCTCAGCCTCCCGAGTAGCTGGGACTACAGGCATGCGCCACCATGCCCGGCTAATTTTTTCTATATATTTTTAGTTGTCCAATTAATTTCTTTCTATTTTTGTTAGAGACGAGGTCTCGCTCTTGCTCAGGCTGGTCTCAAACTCCTGAGCTCAAATAATCCA
>CAUYSK010109233.1:0-16230 GCA_963575035.1 Avahi laniger | reverse complement strand
TTCTTTCTATTTTTTGGTAGAGATGGGGTCTCGCTCTTGCTCAGGCTGGTCTCGAACTCCTGAGCTCAGAACGATCCGCCCACCTCGGCCTCCCAGAGTGCTAGGATTACAGGCGTGAGCCACCGCGCCCGGCCTGAAATGGCAAATTTAATCGACGAATGTTGTGTGCGTTCTGACTGTTCCACCAACAGGCCTTCCCTCCCCCCACCCAGGCCTCCCTGTTCAACAACAATATTGAAATTAGGCCAATTAAAAATCCTCCAATGGTCTTTTAAGTGTTCAAATGAAAGGAAGAGTTGCACACCTCTCACTTTAAAGCAAAAGCTAGAAATGATTAAGCTTAGTGAGGAAACCATGTCAAAAGCTGAGATAGTCTGAAAGCTAGGCTTCTTGGGCCAAACAGCCAAGTAGTGAATGCACAGTAAAAGTTCTTGAAGGAAATTAAAAGTGCTATGCCAGTGAACTCATGAATGATGAGAACGCAAAACAGCTTTATTGCTGATATGGAGAAATTTTTAGTGGTCTGGATGGAAGATCAACGCAGCCACAATATTCCTTAAATCAAAGCCTAATCCAGAGCAAGGCTCTAACTCTCTTCAGTTCTCTGAAGGTTGCAAGAGGTGAGGAAGCTATAGAAGAAAAATTGGAAGCTGGCAGAGGCTGTGGTGTGAGGTTTAAGGAAAAAAGCCATCTCCATAACATGGAAGTACAAAGTGAATGTTGATACAGAAGCCGTAGCAAGTTATCCAGAAGATCTAGCTAAGATAATTGATAAAGGTGGCTACACTAAACAACACATTTTCAGTGTAGATGAAACAGCCTTATATTGAAAGAAGGTACCACGTAAGACTTTCACAACTAGAGAGAAGTCAATGACTGACTTCAAAGAACAGGCTGACTCTCTTGTTAGAGGCTAATGTAGCTATTAACCTTAAGTTGTAGCCAGTGTTCATTTACTATTCTGAAAATTTAGGACCCTTAGCATTATGCTAAATTTTCTCTGCCTGTGCTCTGTAAATGGAACAACAAAGCCTGGATGACCATACATCTGTTTACAGCATGGTTAATTGAATATTTTAAGCGCACCATTGGGACCTACTGCTCAGAAAAAAAGGAGTCCTTTCAAAATATTACTGCTCATTGACAATGTACCTGGTCACCCAAGAGCTCTGATAGAGATGTACAAGAAGATGAATGTTGTTTTCATGCTTGCTAACACATCCATTCTGCAGCCTACAGACCAAGGAGTAATTTCAACTTTCAAATCTCGTTATTTAAGAGCTACATTTCATAGGCGGTAGCTGCCATTCCTCTGATGGATCTGGGCAAAGTAAATTGAAAACTTTCTGGGAGGGATTTGACATTCTAGATGCCATTAAGGAAATTTGTGATTTTAAAATGTGGGAGCTAAAAACGTCGATCTCATGGAGGTAGTGAGTAGAATGATAGTACCAGAGGCTGGGAGGGGCAGTGGGGATGGGAGTATGAAGACAGGTTGGTTGATGGGTACAAACATACAGTTAGACCGAAGGAGTGGATTCTAGTGTTCAATAGCACAGTAGGATGACCATAGTTAACAACAATATATTGTATATTTCAAAATAGCTGGAAGAGATCTGAAATGTTCTCAACACAAAGAAAAATGATAAATGCCTGAGATGAAGTGTATCCTAAATACCCTCATTTTGATCATTACATGCTGTATGCATGTATCAAAATATATGTACCCCGTAAATATGTACAAATATGTATCAGTCAAAAAAATTTTTAAAGAACATTTGTCATTCATGGGAGGAGGTCAAAATATCAACATTACCAGGAGTTTGGAAGAAGTTGATTCTACCCCTCATGGATGACTCTGAGGAGATCAAGACTTCAGTCGAGGAGGTAACTGCAGATGTAGTGGAAATAGCAAGAGAACTGGAGTTAGAGGTAGAGCCTGAAGATGGGACTGCATTGCTACCATCTTGTGATAAAATCTGATGAGGCGTTCTTCTTATGAATGAGCAAAGAAGGTGGTTTCTTGAAGTGGAACCTACTCCCGGTGAAGATGCTATGAACATTGTTGAAGCGACAGCAGAGGATTTAGAATCTCACGGAAACGTAGTGCGGCAGCACATAAAGCAGCAGTAGGGTGTGAGAGGGTTGATCCAGTTTTGAAAGTCCTGCTGTGGGATCCTTTTGATGTCTGTCAAGCAGCATGGCATGCTACAGGGAAACCTTTTGTAAAAGGAGGAGTCAATTAATAAAGCAAACTTCATCATCTTATTTTAAGAAATCTTCGCAACCATCCCAGCCTTCACCAGCCACCACCCTGCTCAGTCAGCAGCCATCGATACTGAGGCAGGACCCTGTACCAGCAAAGATTATGATTCACTGAAGCCTCAGATGATCATTAGCATTTTTTAGCAACAAAGTATTTTTAAATTAAGGTATGTACATTGTTTTTTAGATATAATGCTATTGTACACTTAATACACCACAGGATAGTGTGAGCATAACTTTTGTTTGCACTGGGAAAACAAAAAGTGTGTGTGACTCACTTTATTGAGATATTTGCTTTATTGTAGTTGTCTGGAACCAAACTTGTGATATCTCAGAAGTAGACCTATATTCAACTTACATGTAATATTATATAACAGGTGAGTTGTGATAGTTTATGCTTTTTGAAGAATTGGTTCTTTTCATCCAATTGGTCAAATTAATGTGTGTAGAATTGTTCATAGTATTTCCTTGTGATCCTTTTCATATCTACAGGGTCTGCAGTAATAGCTCGTTTCGTTCCTGATATTGGTAATTTGTGTTTTCTTTTTTTCTTTGTTAGGCTTGTCAATTTTGTTGACCTTTTTAAATAACCAACTTTTTGTTTCATTTAATTGTTTTCTCTGTTTTTCTTTTTTTTTTTTTTTTTTTTTTTTTTTTTTGAGACAGAGTCTCACTCTGTTGCCTGGGCTAGAGTGCCGTGGCGTCAGCCTAGCTCGCAGCAACCTCAAACTCCTGGGCTCAAGCAATCCTCCTGCCTCAGCCTCCTGAGTAGCTGGGACTACAGGCACGTGCCACCATGCCTGGCTAATTTTTTCTATATATTTTTAGTTGTCCAATTAATTTCTTTCTACTTTTAGTAGAGACAGGGTCTCGCTCTTGCTCAGGCTGGTTTCAAACTCCTGAGCTCAAACAATCCACCCACCTCGGCCTCCCAGAATGCTGGGATTACAAGCGTGAGTCACCGCGCCCGGCCTTTATGTAATTATTGATATGTCATGGTTGACATCTGCCATTTTATTTGTTGTTTTCTGTTTGTTCTGTTTTCATTTTCTTGCCTTCCCTGATGTTACTCAGACATTCTTTAGAATTCCATTTTGGTTTATCTGTAGTGTATTTGAGGGCATATATTTGTGTGATTAGTGTAGTGGTTGCTCTAGGTATTACGTTATGTATACAAATAACTTAGAACAGTCTATTGGTATTGTCATTTTACCAATTCAAGTACAGCACATAAACGTTACCTTCCTTTATGTCCTTTTACCCTGCCCCATTTATAATTATCTTAACTACATACATTTCAAATCATACCAGTGTTTTAATTTTTACTTTAGTCCCCATATATCATTTTGAAAACTCGAAAGGGAAAGCCTGTCATGTTTGCCTATGTGTTTGGTTACCCTGTTTTTCCTTTCTGGTATTCTAAGATTCCTTCTTTTTACCACCTCCTTTGTGTTTGGAGAACTCCTTTAGCCATCTCTTTGGTGTAGGTTTGTTGGCTACAAGTTCTCAGTTTTCTTTTGTGTGAGAATGTCTTGATTTTCCCTTAATTCTTGAAGGATATTTTCTCAGGGTATAGGATTGACAATTCTTTTCTTTCATTTCTTTGAAAAATATTGTGCTGGTTTATGATGAGAAATCCACTGTCATTAGAATTGATTTTCTTCAGTGGGTGAGCTGTTTCTCTCCCTGATTTCAAGGTTTTTCCTTGTTTTAGTTTTCAGAAGCTCGATGTGTGTTGGCATGGATTTCTTTGGATTTGTCTTGTTTGGTGTGTGCTCAGCTTCTAGAGTCCATAGGTTTATGTCCTTTGCCAGATTTGGGAAGTTTTCAGCCATTGTTTTTCAGGGTACTTTTTTGGCCTCTCTCTCTTTGTCCTTTCCTTCAGGACTGTGATGACAAGCAAATGTTAAGTTCTTTTTGTTAAAGCCCTATGGGTCCCTGAAGCTCTGTTTTCAGTCTCTCTTCTCTGTGTTGTTCAGACTGGGTCATTTCTTCTGTTTTCTATTCTAGTTCCCCGATTCTTTCCTCTCTTCTCCATTCTGCTGTTGAGCCCATCTAATGAGTTTTTTATTCCAGTTACTATAGTTCTTTAGTTCTAAAATTTCCATTTGATTCTTCTTTGTATTTTCTATTGCTAAAATTTTATATTTTTGGATATTTCAAGTGTGTTTGAAATTGCTCATTGAGCCAGTTTTATGACAATTGCTTTAAAATCTTTGTCAAATAATTTTAACATCTCTATCAACTTGGTGTTGGTGTCTGTTGATTGTCTTCTTTTAATTCACTTTAAGTTCTTGGTTCTTGGTATGATGAGTTATTTTTTATTAAAGTCTGGCCATTTTTAGATTGTATTCTGAGATTCTGGATCTTATTTAAATATTCTTTTAGCTGTCTTTCTCTGATACCACTCAGGCATTTGGGGGTGGGGTATCAGCACAGCAGGAGGAGGGGAAGCATTTTGTTAGTCGAAGCCCAGGTTCTCTACTTGGCCTCTGTTTACACCGAAGGGGAGAGGTCTGGCAGGTGGAGGCAGGGGTTCTGACTCCCCACGTGATCTCCACTGCCACTGTGGTGAGGGGGGCTACTCTCTCAAGCCAAAGGACTAGGAAAGAAAACTTTTAGACTAGTGGTCCCCAACCTTTTTGGCACCAGGGACCAGTTTTATGGAAGACAATTTTTCCACGGGAATCGGGCAAAGCTCAGGCGGTGACGTGCGGCCCAGTTCCTGACAGACCGGGAACCACTGTAACTGCTCTATTCCAGCCAAATACCACAGAAAAAGACATGGCTCCACCCACTCCAGCAAAGGTCCGGCAGGGAACCTCCACTTTGTGAGGCTGTAACAAGGCACCCCGTCACTCTCGCCAGGGAGCTATCAAAGAAGGCCACATAAGGAGCTGGGACTTTCGTACCTGCTGGCTGGCAATGAACCGTGACCCCATGGTGTCAGTGGAGATCTTGCAGAGAGCCTGGACTTCTGAACTTCCACCACCAACCCCGTCCTCCCGCACCGCCCCCCCATAATAAAGTGCTCTTCCCCCTCCCCTTGGGTTGGTGTCAGTGGAGGCCTAGTGGAAAGTCAGGACTTCGATGATTGCTCAGTGTTTCTCCGGGGGAGTGGGGGGAATGTGTTTCATATACTAGGCAACAATTTGGTACTCAACCCTTTTTCACCCCTAGAATGTTCACATGTGGCCCAGGTTCATTGCTACAGTAAGACAGAATCCTGCGATGCCTTTTGTTTTTTTCTCTGTTGTGGGTTCCTAGCTGACCTGGTGAAAACACTGTTATCAGGGACAGTTGTAATCCTCTGAGTAAAGACTTGGTTATTTAGAACTTACCAGTTACCATTTCTTTTATTAGCCCAGAAATACCCTTTATTCCTTGTATTGCTATAGAGTACAGTTTTGTGAATATAGATACACTAGTGTGTAATCATCAGATGTAATATAAAACAGTGGTCTCACTTACACTTGATTTCCACTGAAAACACTGGTTTTTCTTTGCCATTCCAGTACCTTCTCCTGGCAAATTCCGCTCCCCTGCAGCACCATCTCCTTTGGCTCTCCGGCAACCAGTGAAAGCATTTAGTACCCATGGCTCTGGTTCTCCTGGTAGCCAAGAAACAACACAGCTCACACAAACCACCTCCTCACCTGGGCCTCCCATGGTTCAGAACACAGTCTCAGCAAATCCTCCCAGCAATATCAACAGCACTACTCTAACAAGACCTGCAGGGACAACCCCAATGAGAAGTGGCTTGCCCAGACCCAGTGCCCCTTCTGCTGGGGGCATACCAGTGCCTCGCAGCAAACTTGCACAGCCTGTTCGCAGGTAAGTGGCACATGTTCTATTTCAGCATTCTTGAGTATGTGAAAGTTGGCAAACTATATTAGCCTGATGTGTACATTGATAGTAAACAGAGTCATGGTGGATTCCCAGTAGAGTTTTAGTACAATTTGAATAAAACATTAATTTATTGTTTTAAAGAAATCCTCGTTTGGGACATTATACCAGTTTGGTTCAGATTAATTTTGTCCAGATACCTAACATGATTAAATATCTCAGAGGACTCCTAGAAAAAACTGTTGGAACCACTCAATTTGGTTGTGATATTTGTTCATTTTAAAAATAATGGTATTCAGGCTGGGTGCGGTAGCTCACGCCTATAATCCTAGCACTCTGGGAGGCCGAGGCGGGCGGATTGTTTGAGCTCAGGAGTTCGAGACCAGCCTGAGCAAGAGCGAGACCTCGTCTCTACTAAAAAAAATAGGAAGAAATTAGCTGGACAACTAAAAATACATGGAAAAAATTAGCCGGGCATGGTGGCACATGCCTGTCGTCCCAGCTACTCAGGAGGCAGTAGGATAGCTTGAGCCCAGGAGTTTGAGGTTGCTGTGAGCTAGGCTGACGCCACGGCACTCGCCCCAGGCAAGAAAGTGAGACTCTGTCTCAAAAAAAAAAAAAATAATAATGGTATTCAGCGTATAGTCCCAGTAATCAGGAAGATCACTTGAGGCCAGGAGTTTGAGACCAGTCTAAGTGATATAATGAGATCATGTCTCTCTAAAAAAAAAAAAAAATTCCATAAAGATGATAAAGGCAAGTTAGAATCTAGAGTGATATTTAAGATACAACTTCAAGCTACTAAGTCTAATATGTAAGCATGGTTTTCACACCCTGTTAAAATTCAGAATTATCTGTGGATTTGAATAAATATAGAGGCCTAAATTTTACCCCCAGAGTCTGACTTAGTAGGTCTGCTATGAGGCCCAGAATCTGTGGGTGTGCTGTTTTCTTTGTTTGCTTGTTTAATCTTCAAGTGATTCTGAACCCACGCAGTGGGGGACCGTGCTGCAGACTTGATCTGCCTTTCAGAAATGGGATTATCACCATCAGTAAACTTAATGCCAACTATAATTAAACTGGGAATATTTATTTGCATGAAAAACATGCTTTCGTCTCGTAAGCATTTAAACTGAATTACCCCGTACTTCCTTAATTCTAAGATAAACATTTTATGTCTACAAATTCAGTAGTAGAGTCCAACAGCCTTTTGCTGTACACTGTGCTGAATAACTTTTAATCTTCACAATAACATTAAATAAGTAGGTGTTCTTACTGTTTTTGAGAGGAGGGTATTGAAATTTAATGAAATGAAGTAATTTGCCCAAAGCCACACAACTAATGAGACCTTCCGTTCCAAGTATGGCTGACTTCACAGTCCTTTTAACCGCTGTCCCATACTGCCTCTCTAGTGACGGCGACACTAAACCTAACATCACATTGGTCATTCTGCCTCTCAGAAAAACAATTGTAAGATTGGTTATCCACGTGGCTGGGCAGGGTGAGACAACCTTTTCCCTTCTTTTAATCCAGTAGCTGTGCTAACATAAAAGGAAGTCATCTGGTGGTGCCCGGGGAGACTTGACAGTTGTGCGAATGCCGAGTGTGGGGAGGTTGGCGCCAACAGCTATTAGAGGGCTTTGGTCTTAGCAGTCCCCCGGAACAGCCTTCATAGGATCGTGATGCCACCCGAAAAGTAATTAATGTATGTAAGAGATAGCATGGTAATATTTCATAAAGACGTGCAAATCATATAAAATTGCTTTATTTCAGATCCTTGCCAGCTCCTAAAACCTATGGTAGCATGAAAGATGACAGTTGGAAAGATGGCTGTTATTGACCAGCAAAGACAAGAATGCAGAGGTCCACGGTTTCATGGATACCCCTTCACCAGGCTACAAAACAACTTTTATATGCAGACTGTTCAGATAAGACTCTTGGGATTTGTAAAATCCCAGCCCTCTCTGTCTTAATTAGCACAAATCGGCAGAGATCATCAAACAGCACTTTAATGACATTTAACATCAGATGTGTTTGGTAATCATACAATCACTCTCCATGGAATCACTTTTAGTTTTGTTTAATAGAAACTGAGTTGATTTTTAAATATTCGACAGAGGCCAATATCTGGGCATATACCTAATGGATGCCAAAGAGAAATGCCCATTTGTAAATGAGAGAATACCTTTGTACACAAGAAAATGGTGAATTCAGGCTATCCAAAACTTCACATTCAACCTAATTTACTGTATAAATAGTATCAATAAATATTTGTGTTAAAGAGAACTAATATTCTGACTAATTATCTAAACTATTTCACTAGTGTTTCACTAGTATTCCAGGAAGCTATAGATTAGGATTGGGGGGAAAGAGGAAGGAAGAAACTTGGACTAGAGATTTAAAACATGATCCCTAAATTTAGGAGAATTCCATAAATTATTTTTGCAGATTAAGAAAATTATCATTTTATTTAATCTTAAGTTTTGGATGTAGCTCACGTATCACCACCACCAGATAGTGTTACAGCGTGCATCCATCATATTGCATTGACACATCAAACTCCTGTGTGTTTGTTTTGATTGCCAAAAGGGCTTAATATCAGTTGTACAATCTTTCTAAACTTTATAGTTCCTGGCTCAGGAAAGATGGCCTTTGCTATTGAAGCCAACTTCTACACATGCTGTTATCTGTTACAGAACTGAGAGATCTTGTTTCTGTCAGCAGGTTTTCATTATAGGAAAGAGCAAGTACTGTGTATCTTTACTCTTGATATAACAACACCTCAGTGCTTACAACCTGGAACAAAACCATACAGTAAGAGAGAGGGGGGAAAAAATCTATGCACTTAACCTACAAATCTCTAGTGATGACAGTTGTATTGTTATTAAATGGCATAATGGTCTATTGTGTGGTAGGAAAATACAGCCTGCGAAATGCTACTTAAGTTGATCTACTTTAAACTGAATAACTGTGTAAAACATCTTTTGAAAATACTGTCCCTTCTGACTTAGATTCTGCCTTACATCAGTTTTGCATTTTTGGTAACAAACCAACATACAATTCTAGCCTGTTAAATGCTTGCTCTCTAATGGCTCTTATGTATATCCTTAAAATCACCTATTTCAGTTTTATCAAGACTATTACCAGATTAAAACTTCCTTCTGTAACAGGCTTCTCATTTTTGATAGTGAAGTCTGTTTTTAAATACTTAATTTGAACAGTTCTAAAATATTGGCAGTTGGGTCACCTAAAAGATTTTAGAGATTTGAACAAAAGTTCACTTCCTGTTAATTGAAGCCATTCCATAAGTTGGCAAAAGAAATTGAGAGAGAGAAACAGAATGTTTGATATTCAGGACGGCATTCAGATTGCTAGGTTGAGAGAATGTTAAAACTTTCACCAAGATCTTCATTCTGCCGGCATTCAGATGGCTAGGTTGAGAGAATGTTAAAACTTTAACCAAGACCTTCATTCTGCTGTGACTGACACCATCGCAGTCTTTATATTAGCTTGACCAGCGTGGAGGCTTTCAGTTAGCGTAAGCAGAGATTTAAACTGCCGGTACTATGCATTTGGTGTATAATGCAAGGAAGAAATTGTATCCTTGAATTTGAGGGTGATGGGGCAGGTCAGGAAAGGATGGTGCCAGAATTCTATGTAATGATGAACTAAAAAATGTTGCTTTTCAGAGAAAGATAAAGAAAGCATCAGCTTTTGGGAGGGGAGTATCTCATGTAAATCTAAGTAAGTAAAAGAAAGAACTAGCCACTGTCTCTTTTAAAAACCACATATACACAAAACAAATCTCAGTTTTCAGTGCAACGTTTTAAAAATATATATGCTGCAATCTAAGAATTAAAAGGAATTTTAATATTATGAAACACTCATTACATTTTTTAGGTTAGATAATCAGTTTCAAAAAGTATTCAGGTTATTTAACTTTGTTTTTAAATGGCTGCATCAGAAAAATACTTCTATTTTTTTTTAATTAAAATATTTCATCACTTGTTAGAACATTTATTTTGGATCTGAGTTTGGTAAAGTATTATTTTACCTGCTGTTGTACTACCACAGACTGTTGGCTTTTAGTTTCCTAAAGAGAAAAATTGCCTTTTTACTAGAAAGCCTTTGTGTATTGCCAATTTTTCTGTTTGGGAAAATCTAAGGATTTACTGTGGTCAGTCTTACAGAAGAAATGTGGATTTGATAAACTAGTGCCTATGATTTTAACTTATGTTTGATATATAGTAGTAAGGATTTTACGAATGTTGATTATTTTGTGCCAACAGCCCAGAATTGTCGCTTATATGTAAGCAGAAAACTATGAACTCTGCTTCCAAAGTTATTTAATTTTCTCAGTGTTTGAATGTTATTTTTTGTAAGTGTGTTAATAAAAGTGTAAAGAATTGGAAAAAAATATAAATATTCTTAACTCAAACATTTGCTGGATCATTTTTCTACAGAACTTGTTTGTATAATATAAAACACTTTCTGAAGAGTTGACTTTTTTCAGTTTTCATATCCTGGAAATCACATTTTGTAAAACTGGGGACCATTCATAATTGTCAGATACTTTTTAAAATTCTCTCAATACATCACTTTTATAGAAGCAGTTTTTTTGAAAGAAAATTAGATACATATGTGGCCCCAGATGTTTGTATAACTCTAGAATGATCTAGATATGTATGTTTAAATTAACTTTTTATTGAATGTACAGGTGTCCATTTTTGACATTAAGCATGGTCCTTTTAGATCACATGAAGTTTGATTTGCAAACATTTCTATAGCCGAACTTGTATATGTGGTTGCCTCCTTAATAAACAGCCTGACCATAATGTTTACTATTAAATTTATATTCGTTTTTTCAAGTGTTTAATTTCTGGATATGGTGAAATACCTTTTTTCCCCCCAGTTGCCTACAGTTGGTTTTACTAAATTACTCAGTTCGTTTTTTAATCATAAACCCAAATCATATTGCCTTCTCAGATTTAGACTTCATGGGGTTGGATGATATCATATTTTCTCTACCCTAGTTATTTCATATGTGGACTATTTGGAGTAAAATTATAGTTTACTCTAAATTGGTTTGTTCTTGCAACTTTTTCACCTGCTGTGAATTGATATCTAGTTAGAAAAAGTTAGCATATATAAAACAAGCAAAAGCCATTATATGAGGTTCCAAGAGGGAAAAGTAATGCATTTTCAAACCAAAGACAACAGGTGTCAACACTAAGATGCTCCAGATGTTGGAATTCTCAGAGAGACTTTAAGGAAGCCGTTACAACCATCACATGAGATAAAAGTAAACACTCTTATGACTGGAAAGATTAACGTTCTCAGGAGAGTAGGAAAAAAATTTTTTAAGAACCAAATGGAAATTTCAGAACTGAAAAATTGTGTAAAATTCTTTAAATTTGCCAGATGGATTCAACACCTGACTGAAGATGGCAGAGTCAGTGACATTGTAAAGAGATCAATAGGATTTATTTACACTGAAGAACAGAGAGACAAAAGGTTGAAAAAATGTGCGGAGCCTCAGGGACCCAAGGACCAACACGGAAAGGTCACTGCATCCAGTGGTAAACTGGCTCTCACAGAAAGCCCTTCCTTGCAGTGTTTTCCGATGTCCAGGGGTATCCATCTGGATATTCTCTTCTGTGAAGTCTGTTCAGATCATTTGCCTGGCTTTCTGTTGCGTTGTCTCTCTTACTAATTCGTAGTTCTCTAGGTGTCCTGGGAAGGACGAGAGAGAGTTTTTAGTAAAGTTGTTTCTAACCCTTATCTCTTACGGAATGTAGGATCTCAAGTGATGAGCCCTTCATCCCATGTGTTGGTGTTTGGATGTTTGTTCTCTCTCCATCTCGTCTCCCTCCGTCTCTCTCCCTCCCTCACCCTCTCGCCCCTCTCACTTTTTTTTTCTTCCCCTTCTCTTTCCCTCTCCCTCTTTCCCCTCCACGCCCCCTCTCTTTCTTACCAGTTCCACTGGGGATTTCTCAGTTTTAGTCTTGCAGCTATTAGTTTGTCGTGTCCAAGGACCCAGTCCTTGGTCCATTCTGTGTCTACGCTCCCTCGGAGCCTCATGGTTTGGAGGCCGTTAGTTGCGTGTGTGGCGACTCCAGGTTCACACGCCCAGCTGCCTGCTCAGCGTCTTCACGGGGCGTCCGGCAGGCTCCGCGGGGGGCACGTGCAAGACCAAACCTCTGCGCTCGCAAACCCACCGCCTCCGTCTCGGCAACAGCAACTTCGCGGTCGTTCTTGACGTCTCCTGTCTCTCCCTCCTCCCCTACGCACACACTCACTACCGATCTGGTAATAAATCTGGTCGATTCTACCTTCAAAATACGTCCAGAATCTGCCCCTTCCGTGCTTCAGCCCCCACTCCTACACAGCCTCCGGCGGCCTTAAAAATGGAATTCATCGTGTCAGTCCTCACCTCAAGCCCTCCAGGGGCTCACCGGTCACTCAGCACGGAAGCCAAGGAGTCTGCTGCTGCCCCCGCCTCTGTTTCTCCGGCGTCCTCTCCTCCTCCCTCCGCGCTGTCCAGGTCCCCGGCGGGCCCAGCCCCAGGGAGTGACGGGTGAAGCCCTCACCTGCTTCCAGTCTTGGCTCGTGTGTCGCCTTCTCCGTAAAAATTGTAACTCAGCTCCTCCCCAAGCTCCTCTTTTCCGTAGCACTCATCACCTCCTCGCATCCCGTGTAATTAGCTTATTTTACGAATACAGTCTAAGCTTCGTGGGAGCAGGGATCAAATTCCCAGCACAGTGCCTGGCACAAGGTGGGCACTCAGATATTGCAAATATTTGTTGAATTAAAGTACTGCTGGTGGGAGTCTTTTAGAGAGCAATTTGTAACGCTTAAAATTTAAAATGCACGCTTGGATCCAGAGATTCCACTTCTACGAATTTATCTTACAGATATGCCTGCACATGGGATTGTGTAGATACGAATACAACAATATATATTATAGTGCTGTCTGTGGCCAACGCTGGCCTTAAATGTCCCTCAGTAGGAAACCGGTTAATTTCTGATAGATTATTCACTGAAATACTATGCAGCTATTAGGAAGATCGAGAGTCAACAGCTCTGTATGTAGAGCTGTGGAATGATCCCCAAGACACGTTGTTAAAAGTAGAAACAGGTGCCTGAATGCCGTTTGTGGAATAGGGAGGGTTGTGAGTCCTGTTTGCTTAATTAGCAACCACGGCCTCTGGAAGAACACAGCAGACCTGGCCACTGGCTGCCTGTGGAGAGGGAAGGAGGTAAGGAGACTGCCTTTTACCTGAATTTTCTTTTATGCCGTCGGGATTCTTTACCATGTTCTCATGTACACCCACTCCTTTTTCAAAAGGTAAAAGAGAAATATAACCCCAACTTCCTTGCGCCCTCAAAAAACCTGTGTGACTTAGCGGAATGGGTAGAATCTGGTCTGTGGGACCCTCTTCATTAGCCTTCTCAGTCATGTCGCCGTAAGTTTAGATATTTGGGCCACAAGAAGCATGTTTACAGATTTTACTTTAATGTTTTTGACTTTATCAGGGGTTTTATAAAGAAAAAGAAAAGCTGCTTCTGCCTCTGGTGTGAAGTTATCGAGAGCATTGTTCATCCTGTGGCCCAACAGCTCGCATACGAAGGCGTGCGAGAGCTGTTTTCCGGAATGCAGTATCTGAAAACTTGTCATCTCCGTGAACTAAAATAAAATCTTAAGCCCCGCCACCACCAGCCGATTAAAAGGACCCCTCTCTTGGCCAAAACCCTCCCACCCCCAAAATAAAAAAACCTAAAGCTGAGTTGCAAACCATGAGGAGAAGGCAGGTCAGATGCGCCTAGATGTGCCCCCTGCCTTCTGGAGTTATTCTTCGTAACAAGATACAAAATCATCAACAGGCCTAAAGCCACGAAGACAAAGCTTAAACACACCTGCAGGTCATCAGTTCACTTAACAGATTCCTTGAGTCTGGGTATGCCCGGTGGCTCGTCTCTGATTAACAGAAGTCCTTATCTTAATTGAAAACATTCTAAGCCTTTAGACAAAGCTTCATCTCTTTAACCAATTACAAATCAAAGAATCTGTAAACCCACCTGTAACCTGTTAATGCCCTGCTTCGAGATGTCCTGCCTTTTCGGGCCAAACCGATGTACGTACACCTTCCATGTATTGATTTAAGACTTGGGGTGTAATTCCTGTCTCCCTGAAATGTGTAAAATCAAACTGTAACCCAACCCCGGCGAGACCACTTGCTCAAAACTTCCCGGGTGTGGCTCGCCAGGCCATGGTCGCACCTACTGGGCTCAGAATAAACCTCTTTAAATTATTTTACAGAGTTTGTGTTCTTTTCTGTTGACATCTCTCTTGAGGAACTGAGGGCGCCTTCTTGTGGATACAAGACCTCTGTGCTTTACCATGTTTGTGTTTTTGTCCCTGTTGCCAGAAAGTTTAGATCTGTAAGCTAACTTAGATCTATCTGTGATGCTCAATTGCACCAACTGAATTTATATTCTTACAGCCTGTTTTGTTCCAAAAAGGATTTCAGGTGGTTTACAGGAACACAAGATGATGTTTTTAATTCAATAGGAAAATGGCGAAGTGGAGAGAGGAGAGGCCTCGTGCAGAAGATTTGCTTGTTTTTCCTTTTCAGAGCCCCGAGTGTGTTCTTATTTTATTCTACAAGTATTCTCTCAGAAAGAAGTAAGGTAAACGGAAGTAAAGAATTCTTACTTACATTTTTAATCTAAATATCAGATCTTTCTACCTATTTTTATTCTTCAGCAGGCTAGCAAGGCTTCTGTAAGTTTAACTTACTTTGCACAGCCCTAAGCTGTGGACTGAGAACAAAACCACTCGTAATAACATAATTTACATAATTTTTCAATTAAATTAAACATATTGGTTTTGTAGGTAATAAAGGAGATTATGGCTACTAAATAAGTGTGAGTAAAATCTGTTAAAGCCTTTTACAAAAAGTTTTTATAGGAGTTTCTTTATCCTCATTACTTTAAAATAACACGAAAACTGGTTTCAATTTAAAAAATCAAGTTTCAGCAGTAGTTGTCCTTCTTTTTTTACCCTTTTAGAAATTTGAAGGGGGAAAAAAAATGCTGTAATTTGAGAATTGAAAATTTGGCCAGCAACCTGAGTTGTTTACATTTTAAATATCTTTTAGGCAAAAGGTGGTACCTGTCCCTTGTAAGATGCCACCAAAACAGACAGACATAAATATCTAGGACAAGTTCTCTTAATGCTGACTTTCTCTTTTAAATCCAGATTATGTGGTGCAATTTAGTTCCGCATAACCTGAAGCACAACAACTAATCTTCACTGAGTCGCAGGTTTCCTTCTCACAAAACTTCAAAGGGCGATCTCTGAGTCTCCGCGAGTCAAACATTACTAATATTTGTGAGAGAGATTATTTTAAAATTTCTAAATCTCAGACTCAGGAAAGATGGTGATGGAAATATTTATTCATTCAACAAATTATTATTTGTCACCTTCTGCATGCCAGGACCTATGCTGTGTACAATCTTCATTTACTAATGTAAGCATTACATTATTAAGTTCACATCCTAAATTACATCATTTTCCCCAGACATTCTCAAATGCTACTGTTTCACTAGGGAGTTGACAGTGATTAAGCCTACTGCATTATCTGGCAGCAACTGCTCAATGCGCTCTCCTTGACCTGGAAGTGATAAGCCTGTCTTCAGACTTGTTTCATACAAAGGGATAACTTCTTAGGGTAACAACAGAAAAACCCAAACCAGCGTTCATAGCCTTAAGCCTTGAAGATAGAGCTTCTCTGAAAATTGACTAAGATGACATCCTTTTTCATAGAAATGTGAAGTAACAATATCCTTTGATTAATTTCTACTGTTGTCGATTTTGTAGACTTCCTAATTAATTCCCAATTAAATTTCTAATTAATTCCTAATTAATCAAATCAATAAAATGAGTAGAAAATCTAAATAAATATAATACAGCATTGTTAAAATTAATTTTAGGGCCGGGCATGGTGGCTCACACCTGCAATCCTAACACTCTGGGAGGCCGAGGCGGGAGGATCGCTCAAGGTCAGGAATTCGAGACCAGCCTGAGCAAGAGCGAGACCCCATCTCTACTAAAAA